>JAAAKL020007869.1:0-16453 GCA_010016065.2 Carybdea cf. marsupialis auct. non (Linnaeus, 1758)
TAGCAGTAGTCGTAGTCGTAGTCGTAGTCGTAGTCGTAGTCGTAATAGTAGTAATGATTATGTTGATGCAGTAATAATCATCAAAATGTTAAATAAAATGAGTCAAGTGATAAAATAGATAATTTTCCAATTAGTATAACTATGTATAAGACAATAAGCTTAAAACAACTATTCACTTGGGTTTCAAAGTTAAAATTTGTGTGTGATTTTTTCGGGGTAGATGGTGTCTGTAATTGTGACGAGTGACTGAATTTCTTATTGCGGATTAGGATGAATAGCAAGACGGATCTCCCTGAGAATTGAGAAATATACTCTTTATTTCCTGCAACGTCATCCCAGGAAAGAATTGCATAAGCAATTTCGTGAGCTCTGCACAGGCCTGATGTTGCATTGTTTACTACTTTATTCATAGCATGTGTACATGTTCCTTAATTAGAAAGTTGTAGAGCGAGGATTGACTCCTATAGACTTAAAATCTCATGAGAATATATAGAATATTTAATAGATGTAATATCCTGTATTTGTAAAGAGTTACAAGGAGAATATTTAATGTTTAAAGGTATTCAACGTCTTGTCACAAATATAATAGGCGAGAGTGAAAATGGCAGAGCCAAATAATCAAGAACGAAAAGTGAATCGGGTGATGGGTTGTTTTTATTGCATACTGATTTACAGTTTATATCATTGGAAGTGGGTGCCAACGAAAGGAAGAAAAAGGATTTCGCATCAAGCTTGAAAATGGATGTGGTATATTTGAGAGACGAATTTTCAACAAAAGAGATCAGGGGTCGGTTTTTTTGTCATAGATTGGCGAGTTCAATAGACCGTGTTCACCGCATATTATCAAGTGTCTCGAAATCAGCAACAGGGACTTATTGTAGGCGAATGTTTTATCATTCCTTGCAAAAAAGTAAATGCAACGCACCGCATAACTAGCTGAAATTTAAACAAAATGTTTAAAAATGTTAGTTTCATCCAAATCACTTTTTAAATAATTTGAGCTCAATTTGATAGAAAAATACTTGATATCGTGCATCAGTGCATATATTGAAGAGGTCGTCGACAGCAGCTCCTCGTGATAGCCTACACGCATTGTGTTCAAACGTGGTAGGTTGAATGGACGTAGAACTATGGATCTTACGTTTGATTAGAGCAGAGACTGGGCTTTAAAAACTGCTACATAAACAGTAAGTATAATAAGTCGGGATTACGAAAACGTAGGTATCATTTTTATGTAACAGAACTGGAGCGGCCGATTCTGAAAACTGGAAATCCTGTGAATAGTTCATGGACTAGAAACATATATCATCTGGTGAGGAGCCAGCTCTTGTCGGACAAGCAAAGACGAACTAAACACTTTAGAATTTTCTATAGACCCTCATTAGTTATTGCTAACATATATCGATGTACATTTAGACGCATATCAAGCATAGTCTAAAAATATGAACTGATGTCTTGAAAGTTGAAGGTTGTGGCAAAGATGTATTGCCAGTACCGCTTTCTAAACATCAATTGAGCTGCTTGTAAGGCAATCTTAAGTATGATTGGTCTTCCAAAAATCGGATAAGTAACGAAGACTTCTCTCCAACATTTCAGGAATTCTTTCTCTGGAAGTCTTATTGTTCTTTTCTGTGTCTTTCCCTTGGTTCGTATCTTAAACAAGCGGAAAGAGGAGCGTTCCTGCTGGCTGTGAATGCCGTCGACCATCTTCTTGTTTGAACTAGAAATGGCTAAAAAAGCAAGGTTTTACCTTACATAAAGTACTCGAATGGGAAGAGTCGAAAATACCAGAATCATTATAATTTACAAATAAACAAATCTAAAACAGAAGTATGAACAACAACCGCTATATTTTAATTTGTTAATGACAATCAACATCTTAAGAGGCACACAATTCAAACGACTCGTACAATTAAAGCATGCAATGCAATACAATGAAAGCATTTAAAAGATTTAGTGTACCAATCCAGAAGACTCAACTCTTTGATGTTATGAAGTGATACAAATCAGGGTAATTTGTTGTGATCCATTTACAGATCGTAAGGTTTCAAACTGTAGTTATCTTAACTATGAAGACAATCATCATCAAATTGAATCAGATTAAAAATGTGTTATTACTTCATGTAGGCATATGTATGTACTTTGATATTATTTATTTGTCTTTAAAGACCACTGGACAAGTTACTTAAACTTTCTTGGCAATAGCTAGTCCTAATCTTTTTACCTGATTGTTTCTGAGATTTTCACATTTTATTGATTAGTAAGTACATCTACATTCTGTGAAATAAAGTTCGAGAAAACTTAAAGGATTATTAAACCCGAAACAATTTTCTATCCTTACAAATCCACAGTGTTCTTTTTCGAGAAGAGAGGATTTGAAATGAAAAGTTTTAAAAGGTTTATGGAAATAGAAATAGTGTCATCAACGGGATTCAAACTCTTGACTCCGTTATTTGAGGTGTGAGCTCTTCCAACTGAGCTAGGAGAACACCTCTGTTAAGATGTTCGATTTTTCTAGCATCCAGATTAACTCTCAGCTCCTCAACGATGGACTTCAATATCTATCTCTGCCTAGCTTTTGATATCAGCCTTTATACGCCATCTGCCTTGACCATAGAAAGAACTCATAATAATGTTGTCATGTTTACCACGTGTACCACCTTAGTTTAAGAGCTGTTCATCTAGCTTGACTGTGCACCTATCTTGCTGTAACTCATCAACTGCAGTCACATCGACGTGATGTTGCCAGAATTAGTCTTCAAACAGTTCATTCCATAAGTAGTGCTTCATCAAACTTATATCATTGGTTCAATATAAATTTATGACATGTTACCAGACTCGCTACTCTAAAAGACGTCAACCTGATGTTGTTGTAGTTTTGTGAATAAACTAATTTAACTTGCTTACTTTCTCAAATTGTAAGTATATATTAATTCATTTCCTTTATTTTATTTAGCAATTCTCCTACACTTGAAAATGTACCAGTAAGTCATTTCTATTATTCTATATTCTATTTTTCTTCAAAATCCTCAAACTGGCTTTATGACGACGTGTTTTGGGAGCTCTAAACTTGAAAATACTTGTTATTATTAGCCCTTAGATCACAATATTGCTTTCTTTCTTTCTAGCTTATGGACACAACCACAACAACGTATCTAAAATTTGGGATCTCCGATATTTTTACAACACATCTAACTATAGGCTTTTGCTATTTACGAGGATCAAAACCCCAGGGTATATTTTTGAGAAAAAGTTTCTCTTTTTGGTCGTTGATTTGCCAAGAACTATCTATAAAAATCTTACTATGAAAGCATCTTGCTATGAAAGCCTTGAGGCCTTGAGGCCAGGGATGTAACAGAAACATGATGGATGTAATCAACTCCACTCCTTTAACAGATCCTTTTGAAAATGTTTGGACGTAACCGATATTTTGTGTTACACCTGTTGACTCATACCTCAACCTGCTGAAAATAAGAAGGTCTTCCTACCAAAGCTAAAAAGAGTATTAGATAAAGGTCTTTTTACTTTGTCTTTTTCTAAGTTAACCCTCATATTGAAACCAGGAATGTTTATATGAACCGTAGTTATTATTTTTCTGTATCTAATGATGGTAAATCGTAGACAGTGTATGATCATGACAAAGACAGATTGACTCTCTTCTGACAACGAGTTTGCAATCATCTCATCATCACAACCGTAGCCTGGTAGGCCGTTGTTGCACCTGTTTCAGCACTTCCTCCTTCCCCCTCCGCCTGTCTTCCGTCATTCTTACTGTTGTTATCATGTCTTGTCCCATCCACTCTTTAATATCATCAACATACGTTCTTTTAGGTCTTCCCCTGCTTCTTTCTCCTTTCTACTTTCCCTTGCATGATAGTGTTCTTTATCGTCAATAGTCAATAGCAAAAAGGTAGAAAAGTAAATTATAGATATAAATATATATTTTGTCGTAAAGAGTAATACTCCAAAAAGGAAACTATATTTTAGACAACGTTTCGTCATTACAGACTTTTTCAGGTTAATTTGAAGTAGGCTCAGTATTTTCAATAGACATAAAGAAGTCAGTAACGATGAAACATCTGTTCGTCTGAAATATAATTCCTTCTTGGAGTATTATCTGTTATTACTTGTCGGTGTATTTATCACCTTATCAGAAGTAAATATTGCGTCGTACACGAAACTTATAATACCAGAGCAGAGAATTCGAGCATAATATATTGTGTATTATAAGCAAGCGAATGTGCAAGAGATACAAGAGAAGCACAAGCCAAACATACTCGTAGGCAATACGACTCTATCGTAGGCTACTATTTGATTTATAAACGGTGCTGTACTAAATACAGATCAATGCTTTTGAATGAATCTAGGATCCATTTTTATTTGGGTTTTTTTAACCATCCAATATGAGAGCCAAACGTCTTCCCTTTCAGAATCGGATACTGTTTGGTAAAAATCGCAGTGGAAATAAGAAAATCTCAATTTATTTTGACAGATTGTAGGTAAAACTAGATAAATTTTTTTTCACTTATATTTTACCCCATTTGAAAGATATATAGGCATAATTTGAGAGTTTCAGACAAAACGAAGCTTTTTGTCTCCTTGTTGTGTCAAATGACACAATAGTTTTAGTACGGATTCTCGTTCTTAGGGGGTGATACTACACAAATATATATGTTCGTACTAAGTTTTAAGTTATAGGATGTCATTGCTGCTATTATATGTGAAAAAGCCTATGATTCATCTGGTTTTATTATGAATAGGAATAACAAACGAAAGCAGACAGGCTAAATGTAACAAAGTTCCTTCTATTTCTTGCATGTTGCTTTCTTATGTGTTAAAATGGGCCTGAGCAATAACACTTGCTGATGGTGACAGAAGTTTCTATTTCTCTAGTATCCTTTCAACTCTAAGGATTCGTTTTCTAAAAAGATGTGTTTAGTTCTAGGAGAGGACACCGCCAAATACCAGCAAAGTGACACTGGTACAGGCTTTCTGTTAGTTGGAATTTTGACTAGATTTGAAACCTGAAACATACTCAGCATGACCTTCTGATCTCTGCCTCCGATTGATAAAAAGTCCTTTTTATCTCTTTGTTCCATGAACAGGAACATCATGGTAAATTAGTAACACCTGCTTATGTAACAAACTTTTACTCTCCGCACCAACCTGCTCTGTGATTGTTCCCATTGTATAGCTACTATCGAGTGACTGGCTGGTTATCAATTCTGAATGCTGTACTAAATTTAGATAGATTACTAAGGCATAACTACATTGACTAGAAGATTGTTGCAAGCTCAGGAAGGCAAAGACTTCGGCTACTCATGTTATGAACGGCTGTGGAAAAAGAAAATTCTTTAAGAAAATGAATTTGTGGGCCGTTGCTGGAAGAAGGACCATAGGTTCAACTGGGAGAATAATGCCATTCTTGACCATAAAAAAGTTATTTCAGTGACATGAAAAATCAAGGAAAATATTTATTCCTTAGATATCAAAACTTGCATAAACAGCATATCATAAAGAGCTTCAACAAGGAGCTTTCCAGCACTACCAAAAGAAACACAACAGACACAAAATAGCCATGGCGACACAAACCAATAACAATCTCACAGCAATTGCCCAGAAGGTCCGTGAACGTTGTCGTGGTCATCACAGTTTTATTAGGCTAACGATGGGAGGAGAATGTTCAAAGAACTTCAATTTTTTGCGTACTAAGGACCATTGACAAAAATTACCCTTTGTTGCACACTTGTGAAAGAGGGCAGAAGAAAGGAAACAACGACCATGTGAAGATTTTGTATTACACTTGCATTTGCATAAGCCGGTTTCGCAGACTAGATAGTAAGCTGCTTAAAATCAGGGAAGGATGTAAGAGGTATGAAAGACCATAAACCCTTGCACCTACTTACTCAAAATCACATGTCGATCGCTTAAAATTTGGCTTGAAGTTGTATTTAAGTGGGAGAAAATTCTAACTTTCTAAAGTTTCAAAAGCACACGCTTGCACATGTGAGAGTCAAAGCTGCTCATACAAATCCTGTCATAGAAGTCCAGCCAACTTCATCGAGCTGTGCTAAAGTTGACTGCCAACAAAGGGGAGCCCCTCCTTTGCTCTTTTACAGAATTTAATGGACACCCCACCCCTAAGTTATTCTATACAGTAGCGTAAAATTTTCTGATAAAATTTCTCGCAGTCTACTAATCTCGGCATCTACGTAAGTACCCTGCATCCTCGAGTCCTGTGAAGTCTCTGTGCACATTGATAAATATGTGGCAAGTAAGTTGCTTATGAAGTTGTTCAAACAATGCACACGGGCTTCTAAAGCATGGCAGCTGCAGGACACGGGGATGCAGAACCTATACATACTCTTGAAAATTAAATAGTTAAGATGAAGTCCAAGAAGCCTGTTTTCACAAAGTTTACAGATGAGAGGCAGCGAAGGTTCCAGTCTCTGCAATCGTTAGATGAAATGGATTCGGCTTCATTGAAGTACGCTTGGTAAAAGTGTACATCTACCAAAAAGATAGGGTGGTTACCTGATGGAGAAAACAGTATTATATTTGGGCACTAGAACTACAGATAAAATTCAGATCGCCGACATGTGGGAAAATAGAAGGTTTTAGTTTAACTTCAAAATATTTCGTCATTTCAATGAGTTGAAATTCAGACAGGCCCTAAAGCAGATTCTCTCTATTCTATTCAGTTGAGATTTAAAGCAATTTTGCAAGTGATGTTCTCTTTCAAATAATCATTACACAATAAAAGCAAGGAAAGGCCTGGGAACAATCAATTTCAGAACAATAACCATGTGCCGGTCATATACCTGCTGATTTGTGCGTAGCGCATGTAAATATTAATAACTATAGACAAAACGATTTTAAAGATTTTACAAAACATGACAAGAGAGTGGTGTTGTCAGGATAGTTTGTGTTCCTCTACTACGGAGACAGATTAAATATTACTCGTTCTTGTTTTGTTTCTTTCATGAAGTAACAGGTCTTTATAGGTTACAATTGGAGAAACAAATGCCTGTACTTATGTGTTACAAGAGACTTCCTTTACAATTACTCTGTAGGTTAACTATAACATTACTACTTCAAGAATGACACATGGCTTACACACGACATACAGCGTCTTCAAAGTTCAATAATGTATAATGTACTCGGCCACGTTTTATAACTAGGTTTAAATTCAACAATATGATGTTGATTATGCCTTTCTTATCGTTCAAAGATAAGATGTACTTGAGGATGTTTAAGCTGTTACTCAAAAAATGGACTCTCTAGTATCCTTTGACCGGCATATATAAGTTTATTAATTTACTTTCATGGCATGGTTTACCTCCATGAACAAAAAGGTCTTGTTAAACATGCATGTGTAGAAGATAATGCAAGGATAAAACGTTTAAGAAGGCCTTTTCGTACGATGGTCTTCAGCACAGAGGGAGTTTTGTTTAAGGTCAATAACCTGCTGCGCTTTTCACTCTTTTCTGTAAGTTGCTTGTTTTAACACTTTCAACAAAAGAATGCAATGCACTATCTTTAGGAATTTGCTGTGAGCTTTGTTTCGTAGCAAATTTCTAAAATTGTATCTACCAATGGATTTCAAGGGTGACATGGTTAGATGCTCACAGACAACCAAGAGATGATGGCTAGGAAGTGTGAGGACCAGCTTACCACCAACTTATGTAAATACAATTACCATATCTAGGTGTTCGTGGTGCTGGCGGCCATCAAAATTCTTGTATAAAGCTAATGATAGGAGGCTTGGGGCGAGCTTCTCCTTTGAGAACCAAGTAATATATGTTGTATTGCATCCATTTGATTGCTTTTGCATTAATCTGTTTGAATCATACTGACAGTTTCATCTGTTTGTCAACATCGTAATTTACCAGAAAATTAATAGGCCTTTGATATATAATGAAGCTACAGGCCTACATATATGAAAGCGTTTATTTGCGTGTCCCACTCCTTTTCCTATTAAGAAATGTTATACGAAGGGTCCGCAAACGTTCAGCTCCACAATCACGGTACACTTTGGCACCTTTCAACAAGCCTAAAATGATATCTACTATGACTTTTATAACGAGAGAGTTATTAAAATATTGAAACTTGGCTTAACTTGGCATCATTTTAACACCTTAATTAATGGTAATCAACGTACGTCACAAAATAATTATTTTATAGAAATGTGGAAGCACTTCCATGAGCTCCGTGATAGAAAAGCGAAGTTTACTTTCGTTACAAAAACTGATTGTGATTTCTGTGTAAATGGAATTTTCAATTGTTGGCGTGTCTATATCATGTAATATTCTTTATGATAATTTACGATAATAAAGCGAGAAAATCTTAATTAGTTCCAAGAAAAGGTTAAAGATTTAAGCACTCCCTTGATGCTTTCATGGGCTTCTTAGAGCCATGTTTATTCATAACATCCGAGAGAAAACGATTTTAATAAGTCCATTATGGGAAGCAAGCGACGGGAGAGGATCATTAACTGACTATGCCTCTCTTGAGATTTGAGCTTATAACTAACGTTCCAAAACAAACCAGTCCTAAATCAGTAGGAATTAGTCGCAAGAATCCATAACTAAGATATGAACTTACTTATCGAATTTTGATAGTTTATCATAGTCCAAGTAAAATGCTCAACGTCGTAAAAATGAGTCTGTCTAAAACTTCGACTTGCCTAACTTGCATTTCAGCTTTAATGTAAGTAAAAAAATCATTTACATAACCTTGGTTTATAAACCTTACAGCCCGTAAACATGGACCTATAAACTTTAGACAAATTCGTAAATATTTTCACTACTATTTGTATTGCGTGTGCATCTAATTCGTTAAAGGGCGTCAACTGTTTTATCTGTTATCACGTATATTAACTAGATTTATCAAAATGATTCCCTTACAACGTAACGTTGTATGCTTTGCGATGGATCACTTATACTTAATTGATTTTTTTGTTAAAGTTAATATTACGTTTCCACCGTTACCTAGGTACAATTTCTACGTATCTGATATATGATATCGCCTAAATGGTGATATATATATCACCATTAAGGCAACTTGTCTTTTCTTCACAGGCAGTATAATCAATTTCGTTCATTTAACTCAACGCACTTTGCGGCTTCGTTTTGAAAACACTAATAATACTCAACAATAACGAGCATGTAATCATAAAGAAGTATGTTAAAGAAACTATGCATATTTTGTTTTTTAGTTCACTCATCTTCCAGTATTAAATAAATCTCATAACTATATATATGTATATATATATACAAAAGAAAGAGAGATTTATTCTATATACAAAAGCCATCACGTCTGGTGTAGTTATTCTCGCGCTTCAGGCAATGGCTGCTTGTAACTCCTGACTCTTTGAATCGCGAATTGTTACATGAAAATACGCTAATTTTTTTCTTTGGCCTTGCAACCTTCAAAGCAGGTAAACTATTTCGAAGCCGCCCCAATGAAACCTGTCATAGATGTTCTTTCAGCGTGGACCTGATATGGTGGCCCAAAGATCGTTTTGCTCTGAATTCTTTGAGAACAATGGGGAACCAGTTCCATCTTTTTGCTCACCAAAAGCACGATCACAGAGCAATACTATGGTGCCAGCGAATGAAGCAGAATGGAGTTGTCTTTAATATAGTACCTATCAATTCGTGGGATAATTTTATATGTTACAAACGACGTAATCAATCATGGACTACTTATAACTGATCCAGAGAATCTTAACGAAACTAATGCACCTTATAGGATAATTTCATCTATAAATGCTGTAATTGATCAGCCTTGATGCAATAAAATAAAAAGATTTGGTCTATCAAATAATGAAATGTTTCTCTACCTCTTTATTAGATCTGTAAAGATCTTGCTCTCACCAGAAAAGGCCTCTAAAGGATGCCCAAAAGAGGTAAGTACTTCCTGATCTTCACTCTTCTTCAAATTCTGTCTACGATGCTATTTTTTCTGTTGTGATTTCATCGGGTACATGTGGCGCCTTCCATTTATGACTGTATTTTATGGAAGTTATAAATGTAGATACATTTATCAAAACATGTGAGAATTCATCAATCTGAATATAAAAGGTCTAGTTAGTTTGATTAATTTTTTTAACTAAAGCGATAATAGCATCATTCAATCAATTTCGTTCAGCATATATGTATATCACGAAGCGATTCTACGTGATGCAATCTTCGATGAATTTAATACAAAAGCTCCTATCATTTATGATTCTTTCAAACAAAAACAAGTAACAACAGCTATCATATTATCTCCTTATATTCATCATCGGTTGATGATATCAATGTGATTCCGTGTATTTTTTATAATGACTCTCGATCAATACAGTCGAGTTTTTCCTCTTGCTCGGATCGCTGCTTTCCCTATTGGAACATTTCCTCAGATGATGCTTGACTTTGAGATAGATGTATTCGTGATTCTCTAAAATGCGTTACCACGTACATAAAACAAAAAAGTATGTTACTAACTACCAGGCTTGGCCGTAACTGTATAACAAATACTCTCTACAATGCCATTTTTCATCCGTAGTATTGCAAGCATTCGCTTCTTTCTACTTGTCAGATGCTAAATAGCTTTTGTTGTATTGCAAACATTGAAATACAAATCGTTGCGAAATGTCTTTATGATAATTTACGTAGCATTGCAGAAGAAAATAAACCATAAAAATATTATCGATCAGTCTTAAACGTCTATTTAATTCATATAATCTAATATATTACGTTCCCTTTTTACTTCATAGGTTCACTTTTCAAGTGAGTTTGGGCCTCTTGGTGTTATTCAATACGCACCCTCCTGCATTTGGTTCCCAGAAAATGACATTTCTTGCTGATCGCCATCTTAACGGCTTGACATACGGTATATAACGTCTTTCTAATTTTTGAATTTTTGACTATTTATATTCTTTAATCAAATCATTGACCGTTATATGCTGAAAGGATTTCATAAATATTGAGGAGGTTTATCGCGTTATTAACTCACTGTTGTGGCATGAAACGATAGTTCTCAGTAACGTTTCTTGTGCTTCTCTGAGCAATTATACAACTGGGACTCAAATTTAAGTTATAATAAACGTTGCTGCTACCTCTCCGTAAAACCCGTCCATGTTATTAAAGTTTATTACGACTCTGGATTACAGCCTGGAGACAAAAGGTTAATACCATAAGAAGAACACGAAGTCCAACAGGCGAAAGTCAAAACGATGTCAATCTTAAAGACAAGTCACTTTCACTGTATGTAACCTCTATACGCCATATATTTATTTGATCTGTAGTTTTTGTTCCTCATACACCGTGTAATATATCAATACATACATATAATACGATCTTGAGTTTCATTGGCTTCTCTAACATTTCAAAATGATTATGAACTGCACTCACAAGTGCAAATTCCACGAGATCTCATAACGTGAGTCAGTTATGGTACTAATATTTACTGCTGAGGAATTTTACTCGTGGTTTTTCCTTTCATAAAAGTTAACATTTGATTATTCTATTATATCTGCACCATGTTTGAATGATGTGATAGACCATGCATTGCTCATGAGCAAATGGTTTGGTGTGAAGAAGTCATAAATATTTTCATGAGCTTCAGCAAACGTATACAAATATATGTTGATGTTTCATTGGTGTTTATCATGAACAGTGAGTGATGAATTAATTTGTGCACTAATGGATACTAATGTTTTATATCTTGAAACATGAAAACTTAAGACCCTAATCTTACTAATACCACTAAAATATAAGGAGGAACTAATGGACCTCAAATACGCTTTCAGAAATGCAACGCATTGTCAAAAAGTGTTCCATTCATGCATAACACATGTGACGGAAGAAAATGAGAACAAGTATACAAACAATCCTAGTGTTGCAGTATATCCCAATATTATTAAATATCCTTTTAGAATAATCTAAATAGTAAACATCAGTAATTGAAAAGGATAATGATGGACACAGTTGACTTTGGACCATTCAGAGTAAACAGCAGAAAGTAAAAGGCGTATGTTTTTCTAATGGCTTACCACAATATAGAAGAAACAGGAACAAGATTTTGAAATGTGTCTCCCCTCTTCTACGTAATTATATGAAACGGTATACTAAAATCAATTTAACAGACAGTAAAGGTAAAATAATAGAAACATGCAGCCAAAAATAATTTTCCAATAAGTATTCTCGTCTGGAGATCATGTATTATATCCGAGCACTTGGCATTTGAATGTAATATGCCAATTCAAAAATGGCTATCCTGGTAGTATTACCAAAGAAAAGGGCCACACATGACTCCTCTTGCTTGTCTCCTTATGAAGGACAGTTTTGCCACCATTAAGTTTGAACTGAACGCTAATTTGGTGCCATTTGGTACTGTATAAAATCGGTAGCAGTGCCAAGACAATATCAACTTGGTTTAAGTACGCAAAAACGTGATATGATGAACTTGTCATTCAGGATTGTGCTGTTCAATTATCCATCATCCATATAGTCTCCGAATTGTACCTGATCCTAGGAGTTTACTTTATTTATGTTCAAACAAATGTAAAGATAAATAATTTGAAAATCAGTCCAAAAGTCTACTAGTCCAAAACTTTACAAAATTTCAATATATTCATAGGAGCTTTATTACTTGGGAGGAACTCAAGCCCTTTGATATTATTCTGGATGCATAGGAATAGTTTATGTTCCTAATTGTTCTTTCTCTTCAAACAGATTTTCCCCATAGCCCAACGAACAATGTAAATTTCATGGTTTAAATATTTTTCTTTTGGTAATTGTATCGTTTTAAGTCACATATTGTCACTGTTTATCAGTGTGAAATTCATTAATCAAGTAGTATGGAGGACGGTAATGTAAGTTTTTCTTCCGATATAAAAGTAACTGATTTCAGCAATACCATGTACACTACATGTTTGGTGTTCATATATGAATGGAAGGAACTATGACATTAAGGACCGTATAATCTCTTAGTTTTGTAAAGAGATTTGGACTCTTTCACTTACTCTCAGAATACTTTCCGCTACTTAAGCAAAATGTTGAAATGGATGTCGCTTGTACCATTTCTCCGCTGTACATTTCATTTGGTCAGCTCTTTTAAAGCTGTCTAGTTGTAACGGTAACACTTCTTTCAATTGCCTGCTTTGAAACTTGGGATTCATTTATGTCTATTGTCTTTCTGTCTATCTTTAGCATTCTGTCTTCTTCCTTTGTCAGTCTCCTGCTGATATCGTGCACTGTAATGCTTTGTGATCTTTAGGCCAAAGGATTATATAGCAAACTTTCGTCCGTCAAGTGTAGAATATCATTTACAAGGAGAAAGATGAATACTTCACAAATGGCTGACGATGGCGACGAGGGTAAGAAATAAACTAAAACTTCACAAAACAAAATTCTGGTTAGGAATATACGGGGTGGGTGCGATGTATATTGACCGTTCTTAAATAAAGAAAAATTTTTAAAACGTGTCAATAAGTAGACGAAGTAGACAATGTAGAAATGGTAGACAGGGAGTAGACGAGACCACAGAAACATTTACTTGATATACATAGTTTTAACAGTCTGATGAATGTTCGATGACAGTTACCAAGAACTTCGTATAGAAGTACCGGTTGCCTCTGACTGAAAGAAACTATAAAAATCGCTGAAAAGCACAAAAAAATTAATGTTATCAGCTTCATTCATGTAAATACCACAATACATATAATAAAGTATGAATGAAGATTAACACAGACCGTTGTTGTTAAATGAAAGCGCTCGACATTAAAAAAGTTTATAATCATGTACACAACAACGAAGTATAAATAAAATCTTTAGACAAAATCTACAATCACATTAGTACAGTAAAGAGCACATGACACTGCTCAATATACGGTCATATGAACCTAGTTTACGTATATAACGAATACACGACATTTTGAAGCGATCATATGCATTCATACAGTAAGCTACGATTGCAAAACTTCCCCTCTCCTTTGTAGATTATTCAACCTGGATATGTCCAAGGCCTCTTCTCCATTGTGTCAACTCATTTACTTTTTATTGCCTTTACTATCTCTGTTCAGTCCTTCTCATTAGATTAGTTCTCGAAACAAGTCACTTTGTACCGACTGCACATATTTGTGGGCTCCACAGTTCTCATTAATGCCAAGTCAAAGTTATGGCAAATTATAATGCATATTCCATACAGCTGCCTATAGGTCTATCATGGATCCCCTAAATTACATTAAAGTGATCTATTATGACTTCCTGATACTCAATTTCCGTGCTAGCTGTTGCCCGTTCCTTGATTCACTCCTTACAAAAATCTATAGCTTTCGCTCTTACCTTCATAAAGTGTTGCATGATCCACTTCCCGGGCACTGCAGCCTCGTGGAATTCAAATTGTGATTTTGGAGAATAGCGTTATCTTACCTCTTGTGCCTAATGAATGAGAAGTTCTCTTTCATACAGTTCATATGGATATGAGAAGAGGCTTTGTGGAATTTGTGCTATCATTCTGTTCCAGCTACGCGGAAAAGATATATTCAGCAATGAACGCCCTCTAAGAGGAATGATAGTCAAGCTGAATAGAATTGCTTCCAGGAACTACTCCGTGCATAAAGTGTCAGATTGAAAAAAATATACCATAAAAAGAACAGCTGTTAAAGATATCAATACACTTTAAAGTAACAATTTTGTTTATAGCTATAAAGTTATGACAGAGAGTCATACAAGGCAGCATTGTTTGTTCATGACAATGTACAAGTTTATTCAGAGGCAGCATCCAGATATGGTAAATATATCATCAGAAGTAAGATATGGTAAGATAAAGAACTGCATTACATGATATTCTCAGTAAATGGATCTGCAGTTTGAATGATCTAGATTTGTTAATTCTCGAGGACGCGCTGAGGGAGTCAGAGTTCTCAACCAACTGTTCGACTAACAATCCTTGTGCGTTGAAAGAGTTGATTTTTCATTTTGCTGATATAACCTATTGGGAGGCTATTTGATGTAGGCTATAGCTCTTTATTACTGATTTCTTCCTTTTTATGCAATTTAATCCTTCACCCTTTTATAATAGCAGAACAAGTACCTGCTTTCAGTTGCGCTTTTCATATATTTCTGAGGTCCTATACCAAGTATGTTACGCACAATGACCGCTCTTCTCAATACCAATGGCTCTGAAGCCAATAGGAAATATCCTAATGAGATCGTTATGATAAGGTGCTTGTTAAGGAGTAAATACGCTTCAGCATTCTTCTGTATAACACTAATTCAGCTGTAAAGCCTCGTGACATGCATTTGGTGCTTTAAAAGGCATCAAATCTTACCCAAGGGTAGATTCCTTAATCGTTATTGGATCGTATTTTTATTTAATTGGAGTAACATCTGGAGCACGTATGTGACGTGCATTATCAAGCACAGAAATCTGGTTGATGAATAGCGAATCTTTTCTTGAAATCAAGAGTTGCTCTTAATGTCGACATCTTTAATTTTTTTAAAGGTAGTCTTGTGGATCATTCTTTCTTTTCAAACTATATTAATAAAAGGTATTAAATCCTTTCCAACACCATTAACAAATGTCTGGCAAAAGGCTCCCCTTTGACAACATGAACGGATCTTTTAGAATAGGCTGAAGAGGCCCTTACAAGTATTTCTTTGCTATGTTCTGATAAAAGCCCGAAGTAATAAGTGTGTTGTGTGTATTCACATGAAATGGAAAACATGACCACTTTATGCTGAGGTACATTATCGAAACGCAGTTTAAGGAGGGGCACTATAAAACGATCAATCACTAGTTACTAGTTCTCAGATTTAGATAAGCACGAAATCACGTTTTGGAAAGTGATATGACAATATCACAATCAATGTCCTGTTTTACCTTATCCAGTGGATGTACAACAATTAGTATACCTCTCCTTCAAGAGCTTAAGAGTAGACTAGATTTACTTTGACCAGAATTACCTTGATAGCTGTCATTAAAAGAAAAAGTGACATAATAGAAAAAATACACTTCTTTAAAGATTTTGTTCAATATATTTTAGTTAAACAGCAATTCAATTCTAATTTCAAGAAGGCAAAGTAGGATACAGATAAAAAGTAGGACTTTTTTGTCAGGAGGGAATTGAGGACTTCTTCTCTTCATTGTATCAAAGTTTAAGACTGGATCAATCGCGCTGCAAAATTTTGCCTCGATTGACATAGAGAAGCGTACATTTTATTGATAATAGCTTAAATGTAAATTGTAAATCAATAACCTGAATTGCTCAGTAAACTTTGAAAAGTACAGTTCATTCCCAAACCAGATAAAGGGCTATCTTTAGGAGTACTTAATACATTGCTTTAAAAAGTTTGTTGATGGTACAGAATAATAAAACTGCACGAAAGAGCGAATTCATTTTGTACTAAAAAGCTTTTTTCGTCTGACACTCCTCAGAGTACAATTCGTCAGAAAATAACCGAAA
>JAAAKL020007870.1:0-16450 GCA_010016065.2 Carybdea cf. marsupialis auct. non (Linnaeus, 1758)
TAAGTTTCCAATAATGATGCTATTATCTGTGGAGGAGGCCATCGTCAACACTATTTATATAACATAGTGATCAAAGTAAGAAGAGTAAGAAATCTAGAATGATTTTGACAGATTTAACTTATTGTATGCATTTTTTCACTTACAACGTAGAATCTATTTAACATTTGTAACTGGTTATAAGATTTAGGGAGTGCATTTACGACGTTCGTAATCGAATAGTTCTGGAGCTGTGATCGATTCCAATTGAGAAGCTTTTACGATTTGTTCCAAGATTACTTGCATATTTCACGTCTATTCCAGATTTAACCCTCTATTCTAAATTTTATCCTATGATAGATTTGACTTATTGTATAGATTTATTCACGTATAGACACTATTAAATATATACCGCCCCGGCAGATTGACACCGATCAATAAATTTTAATTATCAGATATCTTTATATCTTGATATCTTATAACTTTTTTCTTGCAACAGGATGCACCAGAAAGCGAACACTTATACCTACAAGTATCAAAGGAAATGAATTGCCTTTCAAAGTTCCTCTACAGAACGCGTTATTAAATAACGTTCCTCCTTTATGCTTTACCAATCCTCATAAATTTATTTTTGACTATAAGTTCGAGCGAAATGTTGTCATAACTGAATATGGATTGAAGGTAGCCAAATCAAAAACGGAAGGATTTTATTTCTTCAGGAACGATGATATGTTTAAAATGGTTCTAAGGCAGAACAAGCATTATGTGAAGGTAAGTTTATGCTTATCTCAAAAGAAGACCCTTGATTATGCATTGAGTTTGTTTATACAAATTGTGATTATTCCATTATAAAACTCGGCTGAGATCGTTTTTCTATTAAAGCTGTTAATGGAGAAAACGGCTCTCATCCCTTTTCTTGATGATCTTGTGAAGGAAGACACCCTTGAATTGTAACTAGTGTGCACAGAAAACATTCATTAACTAGACAAAACATCTTCTGAACTTCGTTTCACCTTAAAAGCACGCTAAAATATCTGATCAAATCTTACTTGATAGCAATAACATTGGAGTGTCTAAGTTAAAGTGAGCAAATTTTGCGCCCTCGCTGGTTGTTGTCGTGCCAAATTAGGAGATTAAAAAGCACTATGAAAATGGTTTTATAATTTTACAGTTTTAAGGTTCGTAAAAGAAAAAAAAATTGTGTATGCAATATGATTTTGTTCAATGTAGTGCTTTGCGGTGTTTGTTTGGATAATCGAAGAGTGAAGAACAAATGCGACTAGGATGATAACATAAAATGAAAGAAACGATTACTTGCGGTCACAAATATGAATTCGAACAGATGCCCAACCCCAAAGTTATTGGATCCTCCGGTAGGCTTACAGCACCTCTAGAATATATTTAATCGAAACATTTGAAGACTCTTGCCTCACTTGCTCCTTTACCCCAACCCTCCCCCCGGTTTCAAGATAATGACATCCCTATTGTTCTTGAGTGGATTTTGAACTTTGTAGTCGGTAGAAGAGAATAAATTCCTTTCAGGAGAATTGTAAGTACGGTAACCAGTGAGAGCAATGTTTTTAAGTTTTTGAACGACAGAGTTCTTATTTTTAAAGGAATATGAACTTTTGGGGTCGTGTTAAAGTTTTCAGTGCAAAATATGTAGAAGAAAGTTATAGTAATCAAGCATTTTCCGTGAATCTTTTTGACCAGTTCTTTGACCAGAATCGATTTGTTACCAATAGAGAGAAATATTCAGACAATTTAAAAATAAAAGCTTCAGTGTCCGATGATCCATTCAAAGGAAGGTCCTTTGATAGGTTACAAAATTTTCGTTCTTGAATTAGGAAACACTTCCTAGCTCTCCATTTCCAGTATGAGTTCCCACTGTAATAACTGTTTAAATACTTTTTCTGTGTCTAACTTTGATGTTCTAGCTACGGCTATCTCTGAGTTCGGCTTATTACTCAAATCTTTCTAAACTTAACCCAAAGCTCAAACCTCTGTCTCTCTTTCAACACTTACTATTGTCTATCAGGACCATTACGTTTTTCGAAACTGTTGTATTGTACTGCCTTTTTTGCGTAAAATTTGCTACATTGTGTATTTTTTCCTATTCTCTTATAATAATGTGAGATAGATCAAAAGCTCAGAAGAAAATTATATGTGTTAGTCTAATTTGGAAATTTTTTTGCCACTACGGTCTTCCCTCGCTCTCTTTGCTGACTTTTTATCGTCAGATTGATAATCATTATTATTCCTTCTTTATCTTCAGCATACCAAATATGAATGGAATATCTATCTCTATCGGTTCTGGCGTTACATTATTACAAGCAACCTTGTAATTGAAATATTTTACGGAGAAACAACATGTAGAACCTTCCAGTTTTTCGGCTGTTTGGAATCAGAATGTAAGTTGGATTACTGTGTGATTTGATAAGGGGTTCTTAGGTAGAGTCCGTGGGCCCTTTAGTTCTTCCTGAGTGGTTGCGGGAAGGTCCAAAGGGGCAGATTTCATAAATGATATTCACTGTATATAGAATTGCTACATCCTTACAATTTATGCAAGTTGTTACGTATACTTGACTGATTCTACAGAGACAACTTTTATTCCAGTCAAGCAACGAAAGTCCTCTGATCATTATTCAAACAGGATGCTGTTACATTTCATTGCAGGTGCAACTAGATGCTACTTTATATATTTAAAGGCGGTTTTTGTACAAGTGCCCCTAAAGTATCTTAATTGTAGAATTTTGACTCTATGAAAATGTGTGGCAGGCGAGCTTCAATAGAACAGAATAGTTATCACATTTGTAAAAGTGCAAGTTCTACGAAATGGGTCGGCAGTCTCTTCTTGATCAAAGATAAAGTCAATGACTCACAATCGGTCAAGAATAGCTACTAAGGGGAACAAACCAGTTTTGATTTCTTCTAACAAGGTTCTATTGCGCTCATCGATGATAAAATCCAACTGTTGTTGAAGGAGGCTTAACACACTTGAAATTGTGCGGCTGTAGAATGGAGGATCAACGACAAATCATTAGAATCACGGAAGATGTACTTAATGGATTTCAAGAGAAGAAACCACACAGCAGAACACAAGGTAGATCATAAGAATCTGATCAACATCATGGGAATGATTGGGCTTTCGGGAAGAATCTGCTGCTGGGTTCATGAATTCCTGACTGAATGAAGAAACATGTGCAAGATCGGTAAGAAATTTTCAAGCAAGAGGAGATTCATGGCAGGTGTTCTGCAGGGTTCGGTTCTTGGACCAGTACTGTTTGTATGCCATGTAAACAGTCTGGCAAGAGAGTAGGAAAAGATTCGAGACCTTAAATTTGGATTCTTCGATCTGGCATTCTAATGCTAGCGCAGAGACATCGAGTAGATATATCCAAGAAGGGCTTCACGTGGTTGAGAAATGGTGTGATTGGCCTGGGATGCAAGTGGCCCCAACTAAATGTGAAGCAATTCTATTCTCCAACTGGTATGGGGACACGAGTATGACTAGAAAGCCAAGAGTCAGTATCAACAATCTTGAAATTGGGTACACTGAGAAAGTCAGGCTTCTGGGGGTCATCTTAGACATAGGTATGACCTTTAAAGACCATGTTGAAAAGATAAGGAAAGAGACGAACAAGCGCATGAATCAGCTTCGAAAGCTTGCAGGTACAACATGGGTTGTAAAGCACCCATAGGCTGATGTATGAGGTATACATCAGAAGTGTGCTAGAGTATGGTTCCGCAATTTGGGGTAATATTATTTGAGACACTAATCTGAGAAAGCTTGCGACAATCCAGAATAGAACAGACAGAATTATAACAGGGTGTCCAAGACCAACAAATATTGAATCCCTTTTGCTAGAGGCAAACTGAAGATCAGGTTTCAGAGCAACAACTTTAGAAAAACAGAAAAAATGCACAGAATTCCCAGAGGGGACCCGCTTAGAGAGATTGTTGGGTCAGTTATTCCCAGACAAAGAAACAAAACCAAACAAAGCTGGCGCATCACAACGAGAGAGAGTCTTCAACCGAATAGTATAAAATGCAAGAGAAAGGAGGAGACACAGCTTAGTTTAGGATACCCACCATGGGATTGTAATCATCAAGGACAGCCTTAAGCTCTTCCCCAGACTCGTGAATGAAGTCAAGAGAGACAAAACTGACGAGAGAAATGAGATAAAGAGGAGAGAATCTACATTTAGAACACTCGGAGAAAGAGGAAGACACGACCTAGAAATGTAGTCAGATGGTACAGTCCAGAATGAGACAGGAGCTGGCGCAGAAGTCGTTTATGAAGTGGATAGCCAAGATCCAGTGACAGTGATGAAGGGAGGTGCAGGCTATTTAGCACCCTCGTGTTCAGCAGAGATGAAGGCTCTTGCAGCGGGGTTAGAAGATATTGTTCATAATGAGCGCATAAAAGGTAGAGGCAATCTTCTTATTGTACTGATTCGCAATCGTCAATCAAGAAATTGGAAAATGGTACGTTAGACATCAATGACGAGACAATTAGTAGAGTATGGAAGTATCTTCTCAAAATCACAAAGAATGCTAATGTGAGTACCCAATTTGTGGCAGGGCACTGTGGTGTTGAACCCATGAAAAGGTGGATAATGAATTAGATAATGCTATTAGAACATGCAATCAGAGCGCAGAAAAAATAAATTATAAGTTAATGGCATCGAGTGTGAAACGGAGAATGTATGAAAATAGGATGGAAAGCATTAGTAAGGACACAGAACGAATAAAAATTAGCAGCAAAAGAGCAAAGGTCAAGGAGAGAGACAAGTTTAAGAGAAAAGAGTACTGCATGATTTCTGTACTGCGTTGTGGAGAGAACAAATGGATTGCCAAGATAAAGGAAGGGTTGACAACAGTGCCTACAAGCGCAGGTGGTGTGGTGACACCAGTGAAACTGTTGAGCACATCTTCAGTCATTGCCCAGCCCTTCAGAGGAAACGTATTAAGCATGATGTGGAGGGGGTCAAGACGCTTGATATTAACGAGAAGGTGCACAACTTGTATAAATTCATTGAAGATGATGCAATGTTCCCCAGCAGTAGTGGGAAATGAACAAAAAGATCAACCTGTAAAAGTGAGAAGGGTCAACGATATCAACGGCTAGGAAGTGAGATTTGATAAAGTAACGAGCATGCAGGCTACCTTGTGTATTATACATGGCTAGTAGCTGGCTACACGTAACCTAAGTGTAAACAGAGGAAGCTAAAAGATAAGGCCATTCTTTTATTCTAAATTTCTTTTTTAACAGTTAAATATTAAAAACAAAGATTTTCCCATGACATCAAGTGGCTCGGCAAGTGTTAGAATTTTCAAAACTAAAGTCTATTGCCACATGACATAAATCGTAACAGGTCCGAAGCTGAGTGGGGGGAGGGACAAAGGGGCCTCCCTTGTGAAAATATTTCAGCTTATTCCGCCTCACTTAAAAAGTATCACATGCAGCATGTTTTGATATAAAAAGCGTATTTCGCCTCCCCGCCTTTAGAAGGATTTATTCTGATTTCCGGCCCCCTTGCCATGGAGAGCCAACTTTGTCCCTGAATTGAAGCATCATTGTCAAGACTTCGTCACTATGTTGACCACAGTTTACAACACGACTTACTTGTTTTGAACTGGAATAAAGTTTTAGAGTTGTCTCATTATGTAAATAGGTACAATATTTTGCATGGTTCCAACAGCGTACGTGCTTAAAACAATTTAAAACAGTTAGTAAAATGTCAGGATGTGAAACCGCATCTTTGCTTTTCTAGCCAATATGTATCTTTCTGTTTTGTTTTAGTGGAACCTCTCAGCAAAATCATATTGTTAAGTTCGGGAATGAGCAATGCAGACCCTAACTCCGATGGACGAGGTTTTCTTATCTATCATATTGATGACAAGTTGGTTGCAGCAGTAAGAACGGAGGCCAAGCTATGGACAGTATCATACCCTTTTCTGCTACCATATTTCTACTTTATACAGATAGGCTTTACATGGAAAAATTCTTCTGGACTGACTTTATATCTAAATGGAACTGCCGTCGCTACGAACAGTAGCGGAGCAACTGTTAAAGTAAACACGCCTATTACTAATCATAGATATGTCAGCGTTATGACCACTCATAATACTATTGATAACTATGCAGCAGGCTCCATCTTAAGGTTAGGGATCTGGAAACGACACCTTTCCAAAGAAGATTTCTTCAAACACTCCAGTGAAGGTACGGACGAATCCAGTGCTTTTTTTATCGTGTAGTGTAAATATGTTAAGTTCAATTAATAAGGGCATATAGGCTGGTGTGCATTCGCTGCAATTGTCGCTTAAAACACTGTTATAGTCCCTAAACATTCATTTGCTGTGTATTTAGCCAAAGATATGTGGTGGTAAATTTGAGAGGTTATAGGGGCAAACAACAACCCTCGATCACGTATCTCTTTGCTTCATTTCATAGTACAGTAATTTATGATACAAAATTCTTTCGTCTTGCCTCGTAATTCGATGCGCTCCTAAAAGAGCTTAAACCCTGAAGTACAAAAATGTCACTCTACACTTAACAGCTAGCGAGAGGTACGCTAGAGACGAGGGAGGAGCCCTATCACCATGATTTGATCTTTATTCCAGGGGACTTCGGGTGTTAATCATAGTCTCTCTATAGCCTGGGAAAAAGCCTACAAGGGGCAGCCTATGTATACCAAGAATCAAAACCATGCGACAATATTTGAACTGGATGTTATTAACAGCCGTTTCGAAACCTCAACAGAAAATTCAGATCCTAACCCAACTAACCTATGTGATTATTGCGCTTTATCGGTGCTGGATAAACTACTTTGGATGATATCAAAATGCGTATTTTGAACTTTTCATTATATATGCCCCCATTCCCCTCTTAGCGCTTCTGCCTCAAAAGAACCTCTTTGAGAGGGTATAAAAATGACGTTACTATTTATGGTGGCTGAGTTATTTTAACATATTATTGACAAATATCATTATATTGTCCCTATTTCAGATAGAGCTTTGTAAGATCTTTCTTTCACTTTTAAAGACCTGAGTGGAGGTTAGCAAATTCCACAGGTACAACTTGAAATGCAGTATCGAAAATTGCAGAAGGACCGAATCATCGTTTCTAAATTAAGCCACTTTCCCTGTGCCAATCAGTGATCTGTTTTGTGAATCAGTTATTTTGAAAAGATTCGACATGTAGAAAAGCAATGAAAATGAAGTCTCTATAGATTATCATAAATCGAGTGAAATCGCATCTTTCATAAAAACAATGAAAAGATCACACCATGGCGAATTTTACTCGAATTTAAACATACGTTATGCCAATCATATATTATTTGAGTTTAGAATCATGCTATCTCAGTACAGGATATGCTTATGACATGGCCGTGTACTTATCCGTGTTCAATATCCTTTTGTTAACCTTATTAATAAGACACTACAAGTAATGACCGTGCCCTGCATAGAAAGGTTTGGTTTGGTTCTTTCCCTTTCCAGGGTAAAGGAAGTTAATTTACATATAATCGCTATGCGCTATGCAAGCTATCACTATCTATCGCATTTTAAGACTGTAAATTCTATGTAAATGTCTACTGATTACTATTTTAGTTCAATGGTATTTTTGTTTTCTGTTGTAGTAAAATTTGACATGACGGCTCCTATTACCACTGGAGCCTGGAGAACAACAGCATTTTGCCAAGAGCCTTGGAAGGGATGCCAGGACGTCACATTTGGCTTTAACGGTTGTTAGCTTTCTTAAAACTTTGGCCCCTGATACTTAACGTTTTCATAAGTAATTTGGTCCGGTAGGTAAACGGGCAAGAAAATTACGGATAGTATAACTTACAAGCACTTTAAACATAATAGCCCCATCCACAGAATATTCAGGAGGGGTGTGAGGGAAGGGCACTTGCAGCTAATGTCTTTCTTCTAGGACGTTAAGCACTCCTCGTTAATAGGCCATCTTTGATTGTAGCCTCATCAGATTGGGTTCAAAAAAATATGAAACGTTCCTAGATTACTAGAGCCACAAACAAATTCACCAAGGCAAGTTATAGTTTCCATATTCCTCCATGTAGACGTAAGTCTTTAATTTATTGAAGGCACCAAGATGTGGGTCTTTAAGGAGGTCTTAAATCGGGTGAGTGCATAATTAGTGGAGGCCTTCAAAAATGTCAAAATGAGACTTTAGAAGAAAAGTTGAAGTTCCCATATTCCCCTAATTATAGATACGTCTTTAATGTATTGAAGACTCCAAGAAGCGGGTTTTCAAGGAGGTCTTTAAAATAGAGCAGGTGCATAATTAGAGGAGGCCTTCAAAAATGTCAAAATGAGACTTTAGAAGAAAAGTTGAAGTTCCCATATTCCTCCATGTATAGTTAAGTCTTTAATGTATTGAAGGCACCAAGAAGTGGGTCTTTAAGGAGGTCTTTAAAATAGAGCAGGTGCATAATTAGAGGAGGTCTTTAAATATCAAAATGAGGTTTTGGAAGAAAAGTTGGAGTTCCCACATTCTTCATATGCATTAAAAATTTCCTTTAAAAATAACCCTTAATATATTTGCTTGTTGTCTTCTAAAATAAAAGAGCAATAACAGCATCCCTGGACGAAGTAAATTGGACAGATAAATTTAAGAACAAAAGGCTTTTAAAATTTTCAAAGCCGAAGAAAGTCTATCATTACTTCAGATGAATGTGTTATAGAGAAGGGAGGATTTGATAATGCCAACTTTGAAGGTATGCTAGAGAAACGTTTCTGGAGTATCCCTTAAAATTTGGTACTTAATATGACTTGAAAGAGGGGTCTTTATTTAAAAGGGGTCCATAATTAGAGGAAATCAAAAATTAGAAGAAATTAATTCATTTGACAATATCTTGTTCGTCTTGAGTCATCCAATACTCCGAGTTTGTAATAAAGTATTATTAAATTCGAGCTGCAGAATTCTACTTCAGTCATCATGGCAGATAGCTTTACTCCTGCGGTTATACGTGTCTGCAGATTAATTTCCCCTGAGACACAAAGAGCATTTTTTCAGAAACAAGTTTGACCTTTTTTTTTTACAATGTTAGTTATTATTTAGCACTTTGCATATACGTCACGTTCTCCCTCGGTTCCCTGTGGATGCCCATGCATGTACATAATCCTTTTCTTTACTCAATGGGTCTAGACAAGTAGCCTGATATGAAGACCATCCGTTGGGAATGGCAACGGGAGACCATCCATGTAAATGTCAGGATATTGCTCACTCTGGCTGGGCGATAGACTACGCTTGAAATCAAGTGTGCCACCAAAAAGAAAAAACACATAAAGTCATTGTTGCTCTATTTTTTTCTATTTACAGCGTCAGTGGATCATACATATCCTGTAGTAAGCAGCAGTCATTTTCTTCCCAACACTAGTAAATGCTCTCCCGGACTTAACTTCACTATGCCTTGTGAACATGGCAGGAACGCAATTATAGCATTTGCATTTACCTTGAGACCAGCGTCTGTTCAATATATGATAACTCACTTGAGTTTTGGTGTCGACATTGCAGTCTCTTCCGAAGCTAACTTGTCGTTCTACGCTGTTCATAGCGCACATTGGTCTCCCAGCTTTGTTCACAATTGTCAGCAGAGGGAGGCGTCAAGAGTGCTAGCAAGGAGCCCCTTACAACTGCAGTTGGTTCAAAATCAACGTCGAGCATCGTACACTCCAAACTTACAGCCACTGCTACGCATTTCAATGGAGCAATTCAAAAACACTATTCAACCAGTAGTGATTTTACACGTGCAACAAAACGTCCAAAAATGCACCGGGGGCATGTTTTCGTTTTCGGTGCAGAAACCTCTAATTCATTTGAAGGTCAAAAATCAAGATCCAGGTATGGGTGTCCTCATTTCGATTCATTTTTAATATTACAATGGGTGCTGCAACAATAGGGGGCAGGAAAGTGGAGGTTACGTAACGTACACATAATTTATAAAGCATCCATTCTGAAAAATATGAGTGCCCAGCAGCGCGAGTAGCAAACATGACTGTAAACAGAATAAGAACAATTTTTTAGATCTAAGGCTTCGATGTAATTAACGTCAGTATAGTCATGTTTGCTCTTCTTTCTGCTTGCTGGGCACTCATATTTATCAGAGAGATTCGTTGTCGCCCTGGATGATCTATAGCATCCTTTCTAGTTAAGACACGCAGCAGCCGAATACACGGTGCTTCGTTGCTTTCTTGCCATCATAGCCATGTACCAAATTTACGCCATGATATAGTAAAGTACAATCCAATGCATGTCTTTACTCAGGATGTTATTGTGAGACCGGGGTTCCGACCTCTATAAAACTATAACCCATGGATCAGGTGTCAGCCGTTCTAATCACTCGAGAACCTGAGCCTCAAGGTGTTTTGATCAGTCAAAGTTTTTAACTGCCCCTTTAAGGATGTATCAACCCCCTCAATGGGATCAAAGGACATCAATTTTGCAGAGAAAGCTGATACTGATTACCACATCTAATACAAAGGATCCATTACTTGCGTCAGCCGGCTCTTCCTTTTCCTAAATTTCCTAGTGAGTTCTAAGTTACGTTTCAGAGAACACAAACAGATTAGAAATTGGTTGACTTTCCCCGTGCTTCTGCAGCAAAACCTTCCTGAAAGTGTAATTGAGAAAACATAAAAATGAAAGAAATCCAAAGTATATTATTCACATTACACAAGAAGAAACAGGAAACAAGGAACAGTTGTGACCCACGACTTTGAGATTAGCTGCAAGGCAGATGGTCTACAGATGACGTTTTCAAACTACTAAAATATTTTACATCTGTATGATTATCGTCATTTGCTGGCATCTAGATTGTAGAGACACATTTATATCCACCCTTATGTCTTGCAGTCTTTTTTCCAAATAACTCAATCTTCAATATTGCTAATTCTTTCTTTCCCAATCGTACTAGCTATTTGCCTTCCTCGTGTCTAATATCTTCACTTTTCTCTTACTCACAGCGTGGCAACTGATACATATCCTCAGCTCCGCAAACATACAAAAGCAAGGCTTTCACTGCATACATTTCCATCTAGTACGTCGCTAACTACGCTTCATCTCTCTTTGTAATGGTCTCATCCTCAACATGACACCCGTTTAATTTATAGCCGTATTCAATGCCTGTTTTGTTGTGCTTACAACTACATACAGCATTCTACATTTAATTTATCTCATTACTTTGGAACCATTTTGTAGAAGTTTAAAATCACTGATCTCTAGAAAAGACTGGATCGAGCTTCCCATGGTTTCTAACATCGAAAATGCATAATCACGAATACTAGCCTCCAAAAAGTTAAACTAGCGCGGGAATAGCGAATACAGATGACCGCTCTCGCATAATAGGCAGAGCTATGTCAGCTTTTCACCTAGCCGTCCTCGAATCCGTCCACATCAAAGCAAGAAAATCACTAGGCCTTTTCGGCTAACCATTTTTTCCACAGACACTGACTGGTCAAAACAACAGTAATCAAGCAGTCAGACCTCTGATTGGCTACTTTCAAAACACAGTTTGGTATATGTTTTATTGATTTCTTCTATATCCCAATTCTGACAATTTTGTACTCTGAAGAGTGTCAAACTAAAAAAGCTTTTCAGTACTAACAGATGACCGCTACTTCGTACAGTTTTGTTGTTTTGTACCAACAACAAACTATTTAAAACATATATGTTAAAATATGCTACAACTTCTATGCTTGAACGATCCGATGCCCCGAGCTTTTCGTATGGTGTAGTGTACTGGTACTAGGAAGAGTCGCCCAATTTCGGGTTATTGTCACGTGCTTTGTATTTGCCATTTATGTCGTGGCTGCAATGTACTTGCGTATACGTCTTTGTCTAGAAAAGCTAGTTCTGACAAAGAGAACTAATACAATTTTAAAGGCTACAAATACTTTTGCTTCATTACAGGTAACTTCTTGTCTCCAATTCACAGCAGATCTTCGGATGGCAGTCTCCTTGCGTATCACACTCCAGTTGTGGCAGCAGTTTTTAAGTGCATTAGTTTTTGGATAATCAAAAACACAAAAGATTTTGTCCCACTGATCGTCTCCTTACGTGGGCTTTATAGCATAAGGACTGAATTTCAACTCTGGAAAAGCACGGGGGCTCAATGGAAGCAGGTCACTGCTCCAATACATCCCTCCCTTAGGAGAAACAAAAACTTTTACGTACGTTTAACCAGTTAACTATCTTTGTATCATAGCAGATTTTGTCATGGACTTTAAAGTAATCGATTTTATTAACGTATCATCACCCACACAGAAATTATAGACATGTGCGCTTGGACTGATGCAATCTCTGTAGCTTTGTTTATCAATGTAAATACTGGAAGCTCCTTAAAGAACGTTCTTTAAAGAAGGCAATGCAAGGCGGTACCGCAAGATAAAGGGCCCCGTTTCTCCAACTGCCAACACAAATTCTAACCTTAAAGAGTTTAAGTGTCGTGGAGGGTAACTACGCACCTCGACAGTCACTTGCATAGCTTTCTAAGTTAAAGGTAAGGAGAGCATTTAGACAGAATTTGCCGACAATTAGACGCTTTTCATAATTTTAAATAAATGGAATAAATCAGACGTAGTTGAATATGCGTAGTTAAATCCGACATATAAACTGTGAGAGGGTGTGGACACAGTGTTATTTATTCCTCCTCGCGTATGCATACTTATTATGGTTGATTTTTTGTTCGAAGGTAGTTGGCAGTTGGTATGGGCAGACGAGAGATAAAAAAATGAGCCGAATAACACCAGACACTGCGATGGGACCCTGAGGAAGTTTTAAGGGGGCTGATTGCAGCAGAATCATGGCCTAGGGCTCTGTACCATTTTTTAGGACCTTTACTTGAATGCCCAGAAAAAACCTCTATGTATCTTCCAGGACTAATCTCGTGGAGGTAGATGGAAAATTAGAGGCTAGACCCACTGAATAGAATGCACTGCCTCCATGCCTTTCATTGCATTACATTGAAATTCATGTTGTCTTGACTGATTTTAGGGCCTCGCACCCTCCAAAAGCAAACTGTAAGGCTCTTAGAGGCAGGAAACAAGGTCCTTCTCATTCTTTCAACTTCCCATAAAAATTTTTACTGTCGTAAAAGTAGATAAAATATTGTCAGTGTATCTTTAATTCGTTGATTTTTAATTTTCAGAATTTGATTGCCAAAAGTTAGAGTTCAATCCAAGACCACGCCCAATACTAACCAACTCCGCTTAAACTCCAGTTAACTCCACACGAAGCACTGTCATTTTCCTAACAAATGATGCTTGTAAAACGTGCTAGTTTATCCAAGAACTTGCTGCTTTCTACGTGCTTACATTTGTACCTGGCTTCTCTGCTTGCCACTCTACACTAACGTTGTACATTGTGAAACATGCCGTACTGTATAATAAGCAAAGTTTGCTGACTCCGCCTCTTGTTCTTTCTCACTCACGACTCACGACATGATAAACATCTACTATTTATCTTAAGATGTTGTGCAGGAAGATCATGAAACGTACTTAGAACATTTTAAATGTTATTTGGGGCCTTGATGTGCCCAATTTAATCAACGTAATTTACCTGATGTTCAGCTGGTATTAAACATACAGTGTTTTTCTTTGGTTTTTAACGTCTATTTCACAGGCTCGATTTTCTATTTATGTTTACCCTGGAAACCAAGGCATAATAAGGATTGATGATATTCTGTTGTCGATAAAAGCATGTAATTATTCAGATAAGGACATAGCCACAGAAGGTGAGTGATTCTTAGCACTAAATTCAAAATTTAGCTACCCTCGTTCCATGTGAGCTAGTAATACCTAACTAAGTTGATATACGTAGTTGCATGACTAATCTAGGGTGCGGAAAGTCGAATTGTTTGACTTGGAATGTTCTTAGGTTTTCAGTTTTCTTTTACCTTTATATTTTATCTTCAAGAGAAAACATTCAAACGCTTGTTGGATTTATTTGATGAAAAAATGATGCCAAGTCAAATTTACAACACGCAGAGGAAAAATATATACTTATAGTATATTCTACCATACGATATATGGATACATTTATATGTAACTCAATAAACATGAAATGCATAGGACGGTGGTGGATCAAAACCAGGATTTCCTACACCGGAAACGGCGACTTAACCACTGCACTAAATAGGGAAATAGGTTTGCAAAAAGAACTAGCAGGATGATAAATCTGCCTTTCATGCAGGAGATTTGAAGTCTTGAAATCTGTTATTAAAGTGGGGAAAGAAAAGCACTTTCATACTGGGGAAAGAGGGGAAGGCGCTAGAAATATGAATGCGTGTTCTTTCCGTGACGACAACGTAAACGTAATAGTGATCCTAGTTCCAGACCCTCTGTCAGAAGTATTACATAGGGGATGAAAGTTTGTAATAATTATGTATTGGATTTGTATTCATAGACTGTCTTCCATCTTATTTTCTAGTTCGTTGGATTCGGAAACTCTTTCAGAATTGGCGGCTACCCAATCCAGTTGTGTTTATCCCTATGCAACGAATCCTTTTGAGAGATTTCGGAGAATGGGCAATGTCTTGTCAGTCATTAAGACCGTATACTCAGAAGATAACCAAGTTTGGATATGACAATCCTGTCTACATCCCCTCCAAAAGTTGGTCTTTAGTCTGCGAAAGAGAAACGAAAATAATGCCAACACAATGGACGATGTCCATAACATTTTCGCATAGGTCTGCCAGTTCGAATCGAATGTTACTAACAGTGGGAAAGTGCAGAGTAGCATGTCTTATGTATACACTTGATAAAGCTCATCGACTTTTTGTCAGGTACGTTTTGGGTATAAACAAAATTTAATGGGTTTAAATATACGTTTTCCCTATGCAACACTAAGTCAAGCTCAAGAAAGGAACGTGTCACTCGTCATTTTAGAAATGAGAGTGTAACCAGGTACGCGTAATAGATGGCTTGCCCCTTTGGCCTCGAAGTCGTAGATTTGACTTCGAAGGGTTCGGAGACTCTTACAAGATGGCATCATGGATTGCAAGCGCTAAAACATTAAATTTTACTCCTTTTCAAATCTTAAAGAAATATCCTGAGGACATCAGCAGTGTCAAATTGCTGTTGTAATTTCTAAACCCAGCTTAAAACACCTCTGCTTTGCAAAGTTTCGTCTTCTACCAGGATTTCGTCATTTTCTGACACCTCAATATTAACTAATTTGAATAGGAGTAGCGTGCTTATGACCGACTCAGGCATACGATAGCAGCCATGTTCCCTCAACCACAGTGACTAAACATGGCCACAAAACAAACTCTGCATACTAATGACAGTGTTAATTTTTCGGCTAAGCATAAATCTTATCTATAAAACTTTCATGATGTGAGTAAACAATGGCTAGCATCTTACTTGATTTGAACCTGAACAGGAATAGATAGGACAGGTACATAATGTGGCATTGAATTTCATTAGACCGATATTCTAATTCAACTGACCTATCTCTTTTGTAATTGTTATTTAACTGAAGTACTTGAATGAACAGCATATAAAAAAATAATAAAACATATAAACTTAAAAATTGACATAGATATTTACAATTTTAGCTTTACCATAGTCTCCTATGTTTACTCTTGTTGGGATAACTTAACCTTGCTTAGGTATTGTGGTTCCTTCCTTTATATTATCGTTTGTAGTGAACCCTCTTCTGGGAAAGGTTTATTACTTGCAAACCACTTCATTTGTGATGAAGTGACCTAGTAGTCCCAAACATATCTTCATAGTAGATGCCCTACTCTGGACTTCATAGTGTTAAATGATTTAATGAGATTATCAAACCATTCTTTCATATCAATATTACACAAGGCAATGTGTGCCTTTGGCTACTGGTTTGGGGGTGTATACAGTAAAGAACAGTTCCCTACTGATTTTTTCTTGTTCATCTACTTTTCTGGCCCTCGTGGATGCTGTTTTCAGTATCTGTAATTTGTAAGCAGCACCTTCAATTCAACAGTCACTTATAGGGGCAGATCCTTTTATTTTCAATAGTTAAATTAACGGATCGTATTCGGAATCCTGTTTTATGACAGATTATTTTAATGCTGTGACAATTGATGATACATGACAATTTAGGCTTTTAAGAGAGACTAATTGCGTTTCTATTGAGAATCTGCCTGAGAGATGAGGATTTAGGAAAGGACCCAGCGATTAAGTGAAGAAATTCCTGAGCTTCATTTATTTTCACAGTCTTACTAATAAACAGGTTAATCCAAATGATTGTGCATCACCTTTTCCGTCATTTGCCCTTTCGTAAATAGGTGTAGGACAACGTCAGAGCCAGCAGAGGGGAGGTAAAGGACACACGCCCCTATATTTTTGCAGAACAGCAATAGCACAAACCCATTTATTGTGGTGTGACGTCGCATTAGCGATGACGCAACACCAAAGGCGATTTGACCGGGCAAGGTTGAAGCTGTTGTGCTAACTCTGTCGTTTGCCG
>JAAAKL020007871.1:0-10121 GCA_010016065.2 Carybdea cf. marsupialis auct. non (Linnaeus, 1758)
CTGCTGGCTGCAGCTTGATGTTCAGCTTAACATCCCCAGTCAATTAACAACTTAGACTGTGACACTTAAAGTTGAAATGATAATAATAATAATAATAATAATAATAATAATAATAATAATAATAATAGTAATTTTAAAAATAAATACTCAAATTATCGTTCTGAGGTCAATAATTTATGAAGGCCTAAAAGACCGGGCCGGGTTCGGCATGGTGCATTAACTAGTTTGCTCCAAAATGTTTACAGCTTTGCAATTCGCTACATATACAACTCTCTTCCTACGTTAATAAATCTCCAACGATATAAAATATCTGATAGCTGTCTTTACAAAAGTTGTCTGAATTGCAAGACTTTACAGCATATCGTCTAGGGTTGGTTTGAGCATCTCGAAAAGGGAAGGTACAACTGGGGACACGATTCCATCCTTATTAACTTCGGCAAATTTTTATGTTCAAACTAAGACTTAGATATCTATACTGACAATTCCTGGCTACAAGTTTCCATCAATAACCACCGATGATAGCGAAAGACCAGACATGCATATTTGCAAAGGAAACTACTTCATGCATTGCAACTTACTGTGGGCTTTGAAAACAATTTTTACGCCAATCCTCCTAGAAAGCGTAAAACGTGCCATCAACTCTGTACCCAACTAAGTGCATCGTATTCTATGAGATTTGTATATCTGTGTACGGGAGCTATTGGAACACTAGCCAAAGAAGCTAAAATATTCACTAACTTACTTGAGTGCATTGGCACAACTAAAAGAGAACCATTCTACATCAGTAAGAAGCTATCTGTTTGTAACATCTGAGCTACATACTTTTTGTTCAAGACCTTCTTACCTAGCGTGAACATGTTTGTGACTCTATTAGTATAAAGTTCTCTTATTTGCTACGCAAGTTAATATTCTTTTCATAGATTTGTTATTATAGTTTCACAGTTAAATTGTTTTGTATATTGCTTGAAAGAAAATTTAGATATGCCTGTCAAGTGATTATCTAAATTGTATTTTGTCAATGAAATACATAAATATGATGATTTAAAGATATAAAAGGAATTGCTTAAAGCACAGAGATAAGTGGTATGAGCATGATCCAGAAGGAGCAGTAGAGAATGAAGTGGTTAAAGTACTTTGGGGCATTAATATCAATCTGTATAAAAGACTTCCTATCAGTCGCAATCCCTCCTATGGCACTCATTGACAAATTCATGAATTGTACATTATAAGTAGCACTTAAATCACGACAGAAATCCGAGTATTTCAGTTCTTTACTTTGATAAATTGACGATATGTTGTTTTCAATAACCCAGAGTCAGTTCAAGCACATTCGAGAAGCCTTTCTTCATAATACATCGAGTCGGTGAAGGATAACTTGTGGTGTCGCAATAATAATACTAATGATAAAAGTAATAATAATATTTAGAAATGGGCGTTGTAGTACTATTTTGATTATGGATGACAGAGTTATGACACAGACCTTTATGAAACACTCTTCATCTTAAGTGATGATGTTAACTACAATTGCGTCGCCTTTATTTGCGGAAAAATAGCATTCTTTGACAAAACTTTGGACGGCAAACACGACAGAGGGAAAAAAATGACGCCTAAGAAGAATGGAATCTTGTTTGCTTGTACATAAACAAACAAAAAACATTCCCTAGTCCAGAGGAATACTGCAAACACGTAAAAGTTTAAAGTAAATGAAACTTTAACTCCAGCTGTTGCACTTTCTTGTCGATAAGGGACTCCGTATTGTTTATAAAAAAGTTCCTCGGCCTTAGAGCGATTTTGTCATACCTACAAAAACTATAATAAGTATAAAGCATTGCGCAACTTATCACTTCCTCGTAAAATATTCATAAAATAAATATAAATATGTTACCTATTATTTTACCCTAACGCTCTGAGACGGCAAGGCTTCAAATGAAATTGGGGAATGCAAATTTACGTCGTAAAAGAAATGGAGACATCCCGCTAGCCCAAGCCATATCCCAAATTGAGCATCGGGAACAAATTATTTCAGCTTTGGCACATGTGGACTCAGAATAGAGCAATACATTATCTTAAAGTGAAACTTGGTGTGAGACGAATTACTAATGTTCAGAAGTCTCTTCAATTCCACAATCATAATCGAACAAACCAGAATAATTTTGGGACGAGCCTTTCTATAAACGTCTGATGAAGCATGTCGGCTGCAGTTTTAACAAGTGTAAGTTTAACATTACAATGTTTTTATTTCGCATGCTTTTTTTACATTCAGAAATGACGTGAACTATCTGTCAAAGTTCGACTTCATCGAAGACTCAAAGAAGCTCAAATAACTTCGCGAACGACGTAGTTTGATCAAAAATATAAATTTGGATGAAGAGTACACAAAACATGCAGTAAAAACTAATCATCGGCAACTTAAGAAGGCTTTACTATTTCATACATTAGGCCGACAGCTCACACAGTTTCTTTGATAGACTCTTAATCCAGAAATGTTCTTATTCACATCTCTCTACTAATCGTCTCCTCCCCCTATGAAATTTCTCAAACATTTCTAACCCTGCCATTACGAACCCGCTAATTAAACTGTTGGTAAAGGTTTACCAAAAACAGAAGATCTATTTAACAAAAGTTTTGAAGGCGACCAGAGGTGTCAAACAGGCTAAGGAAACTTCCATAATCTATCTGACGTTTACGAAGAAGACTGTAAACGAATACTTATGGAACTAACACATCCGTATACTTGGTAAAGCTGGGTCGGCTTTTCACGCAGCCGTTCTCGAATCCGTCCACATCAAAGCAAGAAAACTGTTACTTTGTAAACAAAAAGAATATGCCTTTTCATTGGGCCTTCTCGGTTAACCGATCCTTTCCACAGACACCAATTTGGCAGTCAGAGTTCTGATTGGCTTGTTTTAAAACACATTGGGTATAAGTTTCATTGATTTCTTCTCCATTTCCGAGTCAGACGAAAAAAGCTTTTTCACTACTAAATGTTTTCGCTATTACGTGCAGTTTTGTTATTCTGCACCACTAACAAACGTTTTCGAACTAACTCCGGTGAAAACTGGCAGAACCCCATTTAATGGAAGTATGGTTAAAAATAAGGTCAATTAGTTGATTGGTACAAATTTAAATGATGCTCTCTTACAAAACACGAGTTTGATCTATTTCAAATGAATATTTTCTATTCACATTATGATCGGTTAAATAATTGGATGATTTCCTGCCTGCCTGCCTGATTGACTGACAGACTGACGGACTGATGTCTTTGTCGACTAACTGCCTGATTGATTGGTTAAGCCATTGATTAAGTGATTGACTGACTGATTAAGTGTTGGACTAACCGGTCGATTGATTGATAGACAGCTATCGAACTCGAAAAATTGATGGACTCACGACTGACAGCCTGATTAATAGGATGATAAATTTATGGATTTATTGATCGATTGATTGACTTTTAAATAGATTGACTGGTGGATTGATTGACTTATTAATTGACAGTAAGACATACTGACCAGTGGGTTGATCGATTTGTCGATCAACTGATTTATCAATTGGTTCTGCCACTAATCAAGTCATTGATTGATTGATCGATTGATCGATTGATTCAACGTTAATTAACTACGTACTGGGAAGTTAATATTGAGAAAGTCTATATGCGTTAGGGTAGGGTAGGTGTGTTGCAAAAGCGCAGATTCTGTCCATGTTCTCATCTTCGACTCCTGCTACGTAAAACGTTCTTCAATTATACGACGCAAGACATGCTTTCCATTTGTTTTCCTTCATCATTGAACCTATTTTTAAAGCATTGAATTAACTTGCAGGAGTACTACCAATATCGACACGATCAAAGATACGTCACCTTATCGCCGGCTCTGCATCAGTTGCGGCTTTCCTCATTGATTCCGCCGCCACCTGAGACTTCTCTCGAACAGAAGCAAGTGTATGCTCATATTCTTCGACAACAGTGTCATACAATGATCGTGGCACCGCATTTTCCTGACATAAAAATTACGATAAAAATCATCAGCGCTTTACTGAAATAACAAAAAGCGAAAAGCTTTCGAGATTTTGAGCATATATTAACAATTAATGCGACCCTGTAGAACTTAACCGTCGAGTTATTGAAATCAGGTAAGTGAGCTAAAGAATAATGAAACCAGATGGAATAGCGCTAGAAGTCTATATGGCAGGTGTTGGTATTGTAGAAAGTTATAGCATACGCTTTTCATTGGAATATGAAGTTTATGTAACAGAGAATACGTTGCAAGCTATCAATTATCTGCTACCCATCAGCTACGAAAAGCCATGCGTGGAGGTGATTCAATTGTAGTGAACTTCCCATGACCACGGTTGCACTCTTGGTATATTGAATGAAATGGGCAAAATACTTCCAGAAAGTGGATCTCAATAAACATGAGCATTCTTTGTTTCCTTGCCAGCATCCATTTGCAAGATTCATTGAGCTTCCATCGACTACCAGCGTTTTCGACATCAGATTCTAGTGAAATAAACTACGCTAAAAACAGAACTTCGCATGTTCGCTCTCTAATTACCGGGTTTCCCAATTTCCCTACTTTAATCAAATTTTCACACCATTTCGTTTCTCCACCATACTAATATGTAGGTTGTATAATTGTCAGTAAACAGTCTACGCCTGAAAGCCAAAAATTGGAGGGTTCTACTTATTCTATTGCAGCTAGGTTATATTTTCGATCAATTACTAGGTGGAGATTTTTCTCTTTAGGTCCAACGTGGGCATACATGTTTTCCCGGTACTCTTGCGACGCCAAGCATTTCTCCCATACAAGACTCTCATTTACTATGTTCTCATTTCAAATAGAAATAATTTCGCTTCCATGTGTACTGTTACATGTGTTCTCTGCAAATCTATACATGAGCAAGGATTTTATGTAAAGCTTTCTCAATGTCGAGTTTGAAAGTCTATATCACTTCCGTGATCAACAAGAAGCATTATAAAAACAGAAATATGGCATCTACTTTTGCAACTTTAAAACATTAGTGCAACTTCTCCTTAGACACATAACTGCCAATAACGACCAATCAAATCCATACCCAAGATCGCCTTGAAACAACCTTTCGAGTAAATAATCATCCAATATGCACTTGGAACCTGATTGGAACAAATGATCAACGTAAACCTGACTGCCATTCAGTTGCGAATAAATAATCTTCCGAGAAGTATTTTGGATGTAATTGAATAGATATATCTTGGAATACGACTTCGATACAACAAAGGAAAACTATTGATGTCTAAGTATGAATTGTGAAAGTTCAGTTTGCAATATGCAACATTCTGGAAGTCTACCGGATTTTTAAAGTGAAGTAGTAGTATTTCTTCCCCTGTATTTTCTTTGAGTCAATAGCCTCCCACCCCCCACCTCCCCCCCCCCCATCATACCATACTACCATGTCAGTATACGTATAAAAGTTGAAGGAAGCTCCATTTACCTCCTCTGACAACCTACAATCATAGACAAATATAAGTTAAACTTTTACTAAATTTTGGTGAAAATGGAGCAAATCACGCAAGACACTTGCCACACGAAAGGGGTGTCTATTCCTGGTTTTCCAGACCTCTCCGCTTAGCACCAGGGAGGTCTGACATGCAAGTGCCCAAAATGCACGTTTTCAAACTGAAAAATATTTTGGAACGGGGGTGGGGGAAACTTTCATATTTCATTATCCATGATTGTAGTTCCTCTGGTTCTTTTGGGAAAATCAGTGCAGTGAGTCTGACACTGATTCACATAGCTGTATGAGTTTTGACTTCTGATATCCTGAGTACGAAAGTTCACGTTGTCATAAAAACTTGCGAATCCAAACCAAAACAGTTGTGGAGAAAGGGATGCTAGCACCTATGAAACTTTACACTTCTGTTTGGAGGGGCCTCGCCACACCAGACTGCAGTAGAGAATAACGAAACTGAAAAAGGATGATAGGTTGCGAGACGAACCATGTGTTTATAGTTTATCAAAAACTTGCAACCAAGCTGGAAAGATGAAGAACTAGAGTGGAGCGTTTTGCTATCCAAGGCTTCCAGATCTAATCCTGGAATTGTATTGTACCCTGAAACTATAAAAAGTTCCATCGTCAAAAACTCTGAAACAAATGGAAGAATAAGGGATCACAACGGTATATGTAACACTAATATAGAGAGAAAAGCATTGAGATTGGAAACTCAGGTCGACTCCACCAGAGCTTCAATTGCCAAGTAACATTAAATAACTTTGGAGCTGCTGACACTAGCATCCAGGAAACTGTTCAGATCATACATGCTCAGAGCATACAATCCAGTATGTAGTAGAGAATAAAGGGACAAAAATTGGCGTGTTCATCCTCCCTGGCTTTGAATGATGCTGTCCACCAGGTACGGAACCTGAGGGGGCATGGAATAGGAGGCGATTGTTTGCAGACTAAATGGGTATCTTGTAACTTTTGCTGGTACTATACTTTCTTCTTGAGTGGCCCCATGTTTTATCTTGTGGATAAATTAAATAGGAATTAATCAACGTCTATCTAATGAAGCCAACGTCTACTCAGTGAAGCCAACGTCAGGCTGGAACAAGGCAATAAGAGCGAAAGGGATTGTATAGAAAGTGAATAGAATGATAGCTATTCATAAAAGAAGTAACTCTCAATAGTTCAATTTTGTGTGATGTTGGTGTTGATATTCAAGCCAAAGTTCTTCTTTATCCCCTTATTTTACTAACAGTACTCTTTTATTTCTACTCTATTGACATTCATTACCTTTACATGAAATTATGTCCATACATGTGCTTGAAATGTATGTGGCACTATTACTGATAGACTTCACCATACAAATGTATGACAAATGCCGTTCATTGAGTGAATAGAACGGAAGTGTTGCATGTTGCGCCGTATTTCCAGTTTAAAGAAGCAAAACGGATATTTAGCAACCTTCTGCTGTGAACTGTCGCCCTACAGTCTACCTCCATAGTCTGAAATTATAAAATGTCATTGAGCAGAGTAAACAGGATCATATTTTCCTGACCACTTCGTTGTACTGCAACTTAGGGGGTCGATGCACACTTACAAACAAGCTGCCATGATACCAGACATAATTTTTCCACATCTGCATTACATTTTCTCCTCTTGAGACACGATCTCTGAGGACACTTTGAATTTACCACATTAATTACCATCAAATATCCAAGAAGAGTCATTGCAGCCACCAGGTGGTCCTAGTTTTAAGAAATGATTGACAAAGGTATTCAATTTACCAATTACATCATTGTTTATCTCTGATATCAAACTTTATGGCCATGTCTGATACAATACGTGTAGCACTAGCAAAATTGTCGTCGAAATGCAAACAAAAATAAAGGAAACCAACAGTGATCATTATATATCTTCTTTAGATTTCATCAATATCACAACAAGGGCTACGTAGATCGTACAGCTTAATCAAACATTAGCACCTGACACAATTATTTATGGCGATGGCCCATCATTGTTAGGAAGATAGGATATAGGTATATCATCTTTTTACTGTAGAGAAGTTTCTATCCATCAGTTTAATTTGAGCCCCCTAATCTTTCTAAGTTAGGTGCGTCCGCTGAACAAGGTTCCTTTGGTAGTAACATGTCGACAGGGAGTATGAAAGATGTGAAAGGTCCATTTATTGGTAAAATTGTCACAGACTGACCAATTTAGTGATTTATCAGGGAAAGAATTGTGAAGATTTTGACTTAAAATTAGAAAAAAGAAAGAACGAAATGTTCACAGAAATCCTTCAGCATCTTTTTATTACTTTTATAGCACCATTACTAACACTAACCTCGACATAGAGATCGTAGTATAGCGAGTTTATAAAGCTGGACTCTAAAGCAGCCATCCTTAAATCCCGGTAGCGGGCCACGTACGCCGATTTCATCCGGCCAGCGAAATGCTTGAGCCTATTTATTATCTACATTTAACGTTTTGGAATTGTTTTGAAGATGGGAACATTTTCTGAGATGTAAGCGGCCTCCTACTTAGCTCTTTGAAGTGACTATACGATGCTAACGATAGAGAAAGGACTGGGCCTAATCCTTTCTCTATGGTGCTAACTCATGGTACCTTGGCTCCTGTATCTGTCTGGCTTTTGATTTGACGTCACCAGTATTTAGTCCTGTAGTTATAATACAATAAGTGATTGATATCATTGCCAGTGAACCGCAAATGCATGCAGTTCTGTTCTGGCACTGATAATACTTGATAAAAACTACTTAAAAGTACGGTGAACTGCCTGGATAATCTCACCGTGTGGTAGCTTGGGGTAGAGGCCCACAAAAATTAACTGGCTTATTCCTTAATAACAGATAAAATAATAATAGATAGTAGATAATAGATTCCTTAAGAAATTGCTATATTGTATGTTATTTATACACATATTTATATGTAAATACAAAGGGTCATCGAAGGACGCGAGGGGCACGGTAACGATAGACAAGCGGCAAACGTAGGCAACCATAGACGAACTCTAAACTTCAGCTGCAAAACACATAGCCATTCTAATCTAGAAGAAATGCGCCAAACAAAATGGGTAGTTCATCAGGCTACAGTCACCAAAAATGATTTTAACTCTAAAAACGTTTACATATTGATACGAGTAGAAAGATTCAAGGACAGACAAGTATACCGAAATCACAAATATCCTTTAACAACCTACGTTACGAAACGGAAACTAAGCTTTCGAAGTACTTGTGGGAATAATAACAAAGGGGGATAAATACAAGAAAGAATCTATCACGTATGAATGGGTACAAGAGTCATTCTATTGTATGTCGCTTTCATCTAAAATGTATACTAATTAGATGCATACTGGCTATATATATATACTCAATCTGCAGACAGTACTGTATCGCCCTTCGTGAGCCAATAAGCCCAAGACAGAGAGGCAAGCAAAATTCTGCTTTTGAATTAGCATAGTCCTAATGTCTAAGTGTTCAAACTACAGATTTGTACCCATATATATCAAACTTTATATATAGACACCGATAGTCTCGTACTGGGTTTTACATAAGCAATTGTTAATCTAAATGGATAAAAACTATGGTAAATACAAATGAATCACTGGTTTCAGTTCAGTGAAACAAATACGTATGTTGATGCATGCATTAAACAAGCAATAATGGGGCGGTCTTCTTTCAATGAATGTATCCACACAATAGAAACAGGATGATTTATTGAATTACATTCATACACTTGAGCGAGCACAACTCTTCCTTTACCCCAAATTTCATATGGGTGTCAAGACCACCAGGTTGTGCTTTTTCATCAATAGCAGCTATTACAGCTTTTGTTACCTAACAAAAAGGAGCCAGAGAGGAAAGAGCCCACCCAAGACTGAGCTATTTGCAATTACATACGTGAAGAAACGTGTATAAATTAAGCTTGAATATGGGAAGTCTCAACGATGAGGGTCTCTGGTACATTATTGCATCATGCAATCTTCAGAGAATACGTTATTGAATAAAATATTTCCTGCTAATTGCAACTCACTTTACATTAACTTTCACGTGCTACAAGACCACCTGTACGTGGTTTTTAGCTAGATAGCCGTAATTATACCCGTTGCTGCCATGGAAATACAAGGCGGGAAAATAAAGATGCCACCAGAAATTATCTATCTTTGATTAAAGTAATTCTGTCTCTTTGCGGTTACTTCGGCTGCTTACGTATTTATATTGAATACTTTGGTTTGTAATGCTAAAGTAATTTCAGATCTATCAATAGATTGATATAACTACTAACATAAGCCGACATTAGACATCCGTCACCCCCTAATGGTTGTAAAAACGGTTGTTCTTGTGGGAATTGATATGGTTTTCAAGAGCAAAGCTTTAAACTGAGTGTGAGTTCATACAAGGCATAGTTGCAAATACATATCCAAAACTGTTCCTTGTCTAAACCGTTACAGGTGGTTTTGGATCATCACATCAACTTTAAACTGAGTGTGAGTTCATACAAGGCATAGTTGCAGATGCACATCCAAAACTGTTCCTTGTCTAAACCGTTATAGATGGTTTTGAATCATCATATCAAGTTTAAACTGAGTGTGAGTTCATACAAGGCATAGTTGCAGATGCATATCCAAAACT
>JAAAKL020007872.1:0-16449 GCA_010016065.2 Carybdea cf. marsupialis auct. non (Linnaeus, 1758)
CAGTTTTCTTTATCCAAAGAGGTGTGCCTAAGTGTCCACACTTTATACACCTTTAGACCTCTCAATGGACTACATCATCAAGTAGATCCGGTTCCTTAGAAATAACTTCCTGTCTTTCTAGCACCTTTTGAAGTTAGAGACCTGGAGCAGAGGAATTGTTGTGTAATTTTCAAGATTGTTTATTATATACAAAGATGTGAGCGTAGGCGGCCACTCTTTTTGCACCTTTAGACATCCCGATGGACTACATCATCAAGTAGATCCGGTTCCTTAGAAATAACTTCCCGTCTTTTGAACACGTTGTAAAGTTAGAGGCTTTTTAGAAGAGGAATTTTTGCGTAATTTTCAAGACAGTTTTCTTTATCCAAAGAGGTGTGCCTAAGTGTCCACACTTTATACACCTTTAGACCTCTCAATGGACTACATCAGCAAGTGGATCTGGTTGCTTAGAAATTACTTCCCGTCTTTTGAACACGTTGTAAAGTTAGAGGCTTTTTAGAAGAGGAATTTTTGCGTAATTTTCAAGACAGGTTTCTTTATCCAAAGAGGTGTGCCTAAGTGTCCACACTTTATACACCTTTAGACCTCTCAATGGACTACATCAGCAAGTGGATCTGGTTGCTTAGGAATTACTTCCTGTCTTTCGACCACTTTGTGATGTAAGAGTTTTTTATACCTTTTATTTCAATTTGAATGGAACTTGCATTATAGTAAAACGAACCTTTTATTTGTTATGTTTATTTACATGCATAGTTGAAGATGAAAATATACCCGAACACATTTCATACCTCCACTTGTAAACGGGGTGTAAATACATTTTCACCTCCTCTTGTATGTTGCTTTTTAGGACCAAAAACGTCTTAACTCTTCTTAAAAGTCAAATCTTCTTTGTTTAAAGGGTTTTGCTTAATTGAAGGATTGCGTTTCATATGACAAAACTTTTCAAAACATTTGATAGTGTTGTCTGTACGCATATTTAACATACAGAATGTTTATCAATCGTTTCCAAGGGGAAACTATGAAACGACGTGGCCACAAGAACGGGCAGATCGTAGTCATCTTCTAAGTAATTTCCTATGACACGTTTTGTGCCTTTTTTTTACTACATATCAAATAGAACCACACGAAGTACTGTCATGGTTACGAGCGAGAGCGTACTCGGTGACAGCGATGTTGTTCGCCGTGTGGTTAAAAGTAGTCAAAACGTGGCAACACCTACTGTTTACGTTTACCTCTGTTGTTCCAAGAGCCATCAAAGTACAATAATCTTTGCAGTCCCAGAGTTAGGGGAGTTAGCGGAAATAGAGTGAAAAGAGGAATCTCAAATTATTTGTCGTGTTTCTATCTGTAGCGAATCTTTAATGAGACAACAGTCGTTCCTTGATCAATATCAGAGTGTAGTGTACATAGAGATTTCTGCAACAAATGCAAGCGGTCTATTGTTGTTTTGGAATGTCAGATGTTAGTCAAATACTCTATCATTTGGCTAAGTAATACAGGGAAGGATCGGCGTTGCTTAAAACGAGGGTATATGAAGCAATTAAAGAATTCGAATACGAACATAAATGTTGATACACTTGCTTTTTGAAATTCCTATGATAAGGGCCCCAAGGAAATATGGAAACTTAACTAATTCAATGTGATGTATTTCACGGAGATGAAAGGTTGCTCAATATCAGATATTTTTTTAACTGATGATTAATCATTCTATTTACAGCTTATGTTCATTGCTTTGATGAAAATTACCTCACTGCCTGCCTTCCTGTCTTATATACAATTCAGCTTGTTTGCACAGTACTCCTTAGAAGGTCGTAGAATTCTAGAACATTCTGGAAATTTCTAGTGTATTTTACAGAAATTTCTGGAAGGTTCTAGAAACCTATAGAACTTGGCAGAACATTCTAGAATGTTCTAGAAGGTTATAGAATGTTCTGAAAAGTTAGAGAATGTTAGAGAAGAATCGAGATTAAATGACGCTATTGCCTAGGCCAGTCACGTTAAGGCTGTCCAATGACACAATGATCTTAAGCAAACAAGTAAATCAATAATTTTTTTCATCTGCGTGGTCTCGAGTAGCACATGCACTGCCTTTATCTTGTTTACGTAATTAATCCAACTTACATGAGTATCACGTTTCAAGGAATCTGAAATTTAAGAATAAAGTACGTAAACATCTCGGCCCTTGTAATTAGTGACAATCTCTCTATAAACTGATCTAAAACCTTAAAAAAAAATGAAGAAAAAAGTAAATCCTTCTACGATAAGGTTTTAGATATCCTGTTTCCTCTGCCCTGAATTTCTTGCAGTTTTTAGGAATTTTCCGGAATTGGTTTCAGGATTTAATTTCAGGATTTAGTTTCAGGATTCTACTTCAGGATTTTATTTCTGGATTCTATTCCAGGATTTTATTTCAGTATTCTATTTCAGTATTCTATTTCAGGATTCTATTTCAGGATTTTATTTCAAGATTTTATTTCATGATTTTATTTCAGGACTTTATTTCAGTATTATATTTCAGGATTTCACACATGGTACAGACCAGTCAACTTTCACGATTCTGCCTTAAGTCTCACAATTTTTTAGTTTTTCTTACCATATCGCGACTAGACTCTTCAAACTTTCAATATATTTTTTTATAATCATTCTAAAATGAAACATTAGCAATAAAAAAAATGAAAAACGTATGAAAAACTAGTGGCATCAACTGATAAAGTGATAAGTGAGTAAAGCAGAACTTTACACAGTAACCTCTGTACTTTGTACTTGTGTTTACAGCTGCCGATTTTTGCCTCATTCCTAGTTTGAACCTTGATCCCATGCCGAGTACCTTACAAGTTCACGCGCAGCGCTTGAAAGCAATTGCAATCACTTGATGATGGTCCAAATGGCAACAGGGTTTGTTTAATATCAATCGAGAATAAAGGAGAATCTCATTATTTTTTGTAGAATCCCCAGATATTTTCAAAGGGTATCCAGATTTTCCTTTATCAGGGGTTGGCAGGTCTGATGGTATGTAATTTAAAAACACGCTTGTAGTTCCTGTTCCGCTTGGAACGGTGGTGACTCTCGTTACAGCAATATCATTACCTTAACAATGGTGACATATTTTCAGGACTTTGCCCAATGTTTGAGATATTGATAGTAGTTCTTAGCTGATCAGATATAAGAGTTTAAACTTTAAAGGCTATCGTTTATAGTATTTCTTGAAATATCTATCGTAGGTAGAAAATGTTGATATACACGGTTAGGATTAGTAATCTGCTGTTTTGGCGACTAAATTCGCATGTTCAATTTCGCTTTTCATAGGATTCTTTAGGTTAGCGAGTTTTGCTTCCATCTGGTAACATCCTCGCAATAGTACTTCATCTTAAGTTGCAAAGGTAGGACTTAAAGTTTAGATAAACAGCGACTGTGACTGATACAGTCGACTTTTCTTCATTTACCGTTGACGAACTTCAAAACTTTTTGAAACAATGTGGAGTTTCGTACTGAGGATATCCGATTTCAAAACTGATGCATTTATGTAAATCAGCGTAAGACTCGCTGATTTTCTCCAAAGAACCAGAGGATATGACTGTGAAGATATCAATCCTTCCTTTCGTATGTAGCCTCTTTATCAAACAAAGTGAAATTGAGGACTCTTCTAACCTGAAAGAACCTTATTAAGAAATTAGTTTTCGTTTGTGTTTTCACTATTTCAGGACACCATTTCAGGACCCGTTCAATTATTCCATTCCTTGAACTGATCAACGTACACATTCCTGTCTTATTCAACTTAAAAGGCATTTCCAGATATCTGATAAACATGTGATTTGATAAAACGCCTCTTGTTGCCTTTTCTGTATTCCACTAATAGCTCTTCATGAATTATTTAGCGGTATAACATTTATCAGTCTAATTTGAATGATATTCTTTCCGGGTTGACAAGAAGCTTCAATGCTTTTTAGCGCTAGATTGTTCATTACTTGTTCAGACGGAGATCACCACAGGTAACGACTGTCTGGCTCTCACACATAAAACTTAATGATATCGAAAAAATCTTATACGTATGGTATTGAGTAAATGATCCTTTAAGTTCTCATTATGGTACCAATAGAAATATTTCGACGAGGCGGAGGAGAGATCGCAAGTCACGAGGCAATGAAATCAGTTGGGGTTCTGGAGATTATTTGAGCTGGAAATCGGTATTTAGTGGCACAACTTTTACTCGAAAAAGTGACTAAAAATTCGTTTAGAATAAACAGGTTCTATCAAAACATGAAAAAATTTAATGACAAAGTTTGAATGAAATTACCATGGGATATATTTCTTTTCAGACATCCCTTACTCTCGGCTGCTAATTCCCTGGTTTATTATACGATCATAAAAATGATGGTGTCTGAAAAGCAGCGCTGCAAATTGCCATGAATCATAGGGCACAGGGGAGGCTACATCTGAAGGGGGTTGAAAAAATCATGGTTACTTGGGTGAGAAAATCTTAGACGGTTAAAGGTACTGGTGACTAAGCTAGGGAAATACCTGAAGGGAAAGGAGATTCCTCAAGGCGGGATACAAATTTTGTATTTGAGGCTTTAAAAGATATGATTATTGTTGCAAGAGATAATCTAGCGTTGCAAATACTTGCTTGCATCAACCAGTATCTAATATAATAAGCGAGAATGTGTGTGCTTGTGTAAGCAGAATAGGCGGCCACACCGCTTTGTCTACCATTATGAAACTTTGTATGGACACTCTTCTGGACCAGGGGCTGGTTGTTAGCGGGTTTGTAGCCTCAAAGGCCACTGGAGCCCAAAAGTGGGTAAAAAGTGCATCCCCAGACTTCCCGGATGCGTTTTTTATGAGGGTATTCCAAGAGTAATCTGAACGTTGCAATGCACAAATATCTATTGGGTGAAATTGCATTAGAAGCGTCTTATGAGTGTATTCCAAGAGTAATCTGAACGTTGCAATGTACAAATATCTATTGGGTGAAATTGCATTAGAACCGTCTTATGAGTGTATTCCAAGAGTAATCTGAACGTTGCAATGCACAAATATCTATTGGGAGAAGTTGCATTAGAACCGTCTTATGAGTATATTCCAAGAGTAATCTGAACGTTGCAATGTACAAATATCTATTGGGTGAAACTGCATTAGAACCGTCTTATGAGTGTATTCCAAGAGTAATCTGAACGTTGCCATGTACAAATATCTATTGGGTGAAATTGCATTAGAACCGTCTTATGAGTGTATTCCAAGCTGCTGTCCTTTGACAAGAACTCAAGCATAACTATCAGTATCTCATTCAAGACTTTCAAGTTCATTGACAAGAGAAAGGATAGAGCAATGCCTGTAAATTGTCTTTTGTCACCGCAGCATTCTTAAACATACAGACAACAATATTTGAAGGCCTAAGCCTCCCGGGCAGCACGGAACATACAACTAGTATTAAATATTATACATCTAGTTAAATAGTTGAGCCTCGTTTTCCATATCTTATCATATGTCTAAATTACTTGGTAAAGGTTAACTTATCATACGTTACTTATGTAGATAATATAAAAAATTAGAGAGGGATTATGTCATTACGTAGAACTAGAGAGGGAAAACTTACATAAAGTGTTGGGCAGCACCAGTCTAAGCTAAGGATTAAAGCGTTTTGGACAGACATCCAACTAGCAATGGATAACAGGACAAACAGAACACAAATCACCTTAAATAAATAAAGTACCATAGATCGGATTCCTTGTTGAGTTGATCGAGTGGCACATTATACATTGCAAGCACCAATCCATGTTATTGCTGCCTCTGTCCTTTTTTCGGATAGATATGTCGTTTTGTCGACTCCTCTACATTCCTGATGTTAACTACTACTAGTTCAATATAAACATTGCAGTTGGAATCCTTCTCTACACAATAAAGTGATGAAATACGAAGGCAGTAGTAAATTGTTACGTCGGTTCTCCATCAAGGTCCTCGCCGATGATACAACAACATAGGCAGGCACTACACAACCCCACGATACACCATTCCTCTTCTAACTCTTTCAGCCTTTTTCTTCTTTCTTCTGCATTACTGTATGCCTTAGGCTGTTGTACTACTCCCACAGAGACCTTTTTGCTTAGCGGATCGAGGAAGATGTTTCTCAGTGTATGTGAATACCCCCTTTGTGATTTGATAGAAGATAGGCTGCCAACGTCCGGAGAAACTGCTTCTTGGGATGCTTTATCCTCTACTGAAATCTCCTCATTTGCTTGGAACGTATTCAGTAGTTCTGGACTACAGCTGTTTGGTCTATTATTGTGACCAGAGGATTCTGGCGCCGGGTATACTCTAGTAATCATCATCTGTAATATACAATGTAACTGTATGCCTTCTTAACTTGCTTTGGCTTATCTTTTACTCTCGACAGTAAACCTCACATGAACCATAAAAAACATAGCAATCAGAAGAAACTGTAGGTGTATCAGTAATAATTATTTCAGCTTTGGATTTGCAGTTTTCATCCAGTTTGAAAATATATTTGCAAGGAATATATAAACATCCAACAACAATATGGTGTAAACAACTGCGACGTCCTACAGTACTCTCTTCAACTCACCTGACCATAAGTCGCCTGTTCAAACCGAACGAACGATGGTTACTAGTATAAGACTTCTCTCTTTTTTTAACTTTGATTGGTACCCATCCTTCGGTTTCCAATGTCAAGCTACAATAAACAGGAAAGAGTTACGGAGAAACGCAAATGACTTCTACTGGTAGAAGATTCCTTTGTTGATAGCTGCTGTATTCATGTGGAAAAGGGATATTAAATGCGTCTCTTGCAGCACGTGCTTAAGCAGTAAGTTTGCTTTAAGTGAACCTAAATGATGTCTAGAAAGCTAAAATATCAATATTGTCTATCTAGACCTGCTATCACTATCCTGTCACAGGTACTTATTCTGTTATATGCCAAAACAAGTTAACCGATAACGAGGTCACACAGAGACTCATTGTATCTTGTTTCCGGTCCTTGTTGTCGCGTCTATTGAACTCATATTATGCGATATATCATATGCAATGATATAAATACAATGGCTATTTTAGAAACGCATGTTTTAGGAGGACTTGATAGAGCCAGTCAATGTACATATTGCTCGTATAACATACTACCTGACTGTGGAACGTATCCGGCGTTGTACAAATTTCATTGTTGATTCATAGATCTTTAGCTTGGATTTGGATTTTTTTCTAATTTATTATTTGAATTGTTATAGTCACAAAATCTGGGAACTTCTGCCTAAAGAACATTGTTGAGTCATTTTATAAATATTAGCGGGGGTTGACCTGCTAAATATTAAGTTCATGGGTCTTCTCATTATCTGGGCAATTTAAACTGTTGATATCAAGCCCCTTGAACTTGAATGCTGTAAGTTACTAGTTACCAGTCATGTACAACACACGAGGTTATTTAGCGACGTGCTACATTTATCGGCGTGCAATTATTTTTAGGCTAACAAGCCTTCTCTAGATTTCATAGACAAGTACGATCATTTTATTTATCGTTTGGCTTTATAGTAACACAATGAAAGTTTTTATGTGAATTGGAAAGGTCGGCCTTCCTTTATACCCCCTAACACCACCGTCAATGTGTGGTGACCCGATGACGATGCAGATTGCATACCATGTGTACTAGTACTAACAGGAAGTGTCAGAACTGAAAACTATGTAAGACACGCTCATTTTAGGTCTTCACATTTCTTCACATCACTAACAGGAAGTGTCAGAACTGAAAACTAGGTTAGACACGCTCATTTTAGTTCTTCACATTTCTTTACATCAACTAATAATACAATAGAGTGTAACGAGAAGATATCCAAACTTCTAATAAATACCAAACTCTAAACTTTAACGATAACTCTAAACTCTGAAAGTCTATAACTCATGAACCCTCTAAAACTCAAGAAACTCTGAAACTCTGACCCTTAGGTCAAAAATGATTATCTTACGAATAGTCATGGGCATCACATCTGATGCTCAAGCAATTCCCCGACTACTTCCATAGCACACACCACCCGAATTCTGCTGGCTAAACTTGAGTTATAACTTGAAGCCCATAAATTGAAAATTCATTGGTTTATTCATTAGACGTTTGTCGATTTCCTTCATTTTGAGGTTGATCATTGGCAAACGGTTATCAAATACTTGCTGGTGTTTCTTCACATATTTACCATAAGTTAAGCACTTCACTAAAATTCTGAATAAACTGACCTGTTTATGGGAGCCAAAGGAGAACGTTATTATCATATCAACATTTAAAACTTTCTGCAAAATGCATAATTGACAATTTTTGTAGCACAACGTTTTTCAAGCAAAACCAAGTTAACAATGGATGTCAACTGTATAATGGCCTTTCTTGTCGATCCCCTCTATCAGGAAATCTTCTTTTCAGGGTACATGAGTAGAATTGGACCAATCATGGTCGGCGTGATCATCAGGAGCTTTGTTATCAGCAAGTGACAATCACGTCTCTTAAAGGTTCAGCTTCTGTAACGTTCGAGAGCCAGCCAATTTTTGGTACAATGCAGTAATAAATAACAGCTAATAGATAGAAAAATCAGGTTTTAAGTTGAGATAAAATTCGATACGGTTATTGAAGGTGAAAATACAAAAGATACATAGACTATTATGAAGTAACCCTGAAACCATACCACATTGCCACAGATCCCTGGAAATTTGTTAACACAGGGAAGTTTATACAGTTACAGATATGTTTAAAGCTGTACGTGTGTAGGAAACTAAAGCATAAATGCTCAACATAGACCCCTCCCACCCCTCATCTCAACAAAAGATGTATTTTACAGACCCAACGCCTCATCGTTGTTTCCACGTTAGCGTTACCAAAACGACTGGAAGGGTCAAGGTCTCAAAATTCTCTGGGTTTCTGCCAAGTTCTGTCAAATAGACCTGTGTCACAATGGTACGAGAGAAGCACACACTCAAGATTTCTTGTTCTAGAACGAAGTAAATGATAAGCAAGCATTGACAAGGAAAAGGAGGCAGGTAATTTTACTAGCACGACTTCAAGAAAGATCACTGTTTACAACAGCGTTATTCATTTTCCAGTGGGGCTTTCCAGTGTCACTATTGTCTGGTCTATCGAAGTCGATTTGGAAAGAGGAAAAAAAAATTGAAGATTTTTTATAAAGTTATCAGGGGCTTGGAGGTTGCAGAAATATAATTATAATTCCAGTTTTTGCAATTATATAAAATGGAATCGGTCGCTTTGAATGTCGTATTCAGTTGTTTTGATAAACAGGATTTCTTTAAGGAGAAGCAGATGACCAGAAGGAGCAGTCGTTAGGTGAGAGGGTGAGATGATATGTTGACTTAAATAATGGTGGCCTAGAATGTACATTACCTATTAAGGCCGAGAAGCCAAGATACTTAGAGATCCTAGTGTGTAAATGCTCTATACAGTATTACAAGACTATTAGTAAGTTATGAATTAGACCTCCAAAGGAAATGTTGCAATGGAAAGTCAACAAACACAGTCCTTTGAGTAAACTGAGCGGATCTATGAAGTACGGCTTAAGGAGCATGAACTCAGATGTTTGGAAATAGACAAAGGGAGCTTCATGGTGAGAAGGACTACTCCGCAGTGGCATCAGCCAAAATGGTAACAATCCAAACCTTTCTCTCTTTGTATGTCACCACTTTGTAGTGGAGGCACATCAGAGTCGTGGCGCAAAGGCCATCCTTTCGATTTTGTATGGTTCTACAATTTTTGAACACCATGGTTTCTCTCACAGTATGCGACAATGTGATAGTACTGGATGTCGCCAGAGTAATGGCTACTACGAAGTTCCATTAAAAGGCATCACCATTCAATCATAAAGGCTCTCCCGTGGCCAGCCGTTAAAGTTACGGTGGATTTGATGGCTTCAAGCGAGGCGCCAAAGTTGAACATGTTACACTGTTACACAGAATTTTTTGGAGGGACTACTCTTCAGTAGACACATGCAAAATAAATATAAGAAATCTCTATGAGGAGACACGTTGATAATCTACTGGAAATAGCTTTTCTCTTACAGCTGAAGAAATTTACAATAAAACGACACTAAAAGCCTTGAGTGTGATACAAAATCCTTGACGCAAGATAGGCAATGTTGGTCATTGCTCCTTCACGCTTCTCATTACATATACTAATAAGAAAAACAATACTATACCAATTCACATTTATTTCTCACTCATTTATAAACATTTTTCTTACTAATGTAAATATTTATTGAACATAATTAGGTAAACACCCTCTTGTCTCAAAATAGCAACATCATACGCATTAGTGTAATTTTGTTATCTTTTCTAGATCTGATGACTTGAAAATCAATGTTGTTACACCACACACAGCTGTGACAGGGAAAGCTTACGAAATGTTTCCGCTTGTTCATGGCTTGGACGTTTCAACAGAGAATAACCATGTTATCCCATTAAATTCTACAAGAGTCACCTATTCCTAACAAGTTGACAGACGATACTTTAAACTCAATTTCGAAATCAAAGCTACAATATATATTTCCATGATATAAATGTCGCATTCGCTATTCTGCTGTTGCCATGTTCATGTGCCTTTAAGGTCTGTATTTTCAAAATTTTTATAACAAAAAAATTTCCTTGAGAAACGTAACCAGTTGCAATTAATGAGCTATGATACATTCCTTACTCTATTAATAGAAGGTCCACGTAGGATGGGGAGTATAAGGGGACCTTTTGTCCTGGTAGATTTTCTTTAGTTACTCCTGTTTTCTTTACTGTTGCCATCACACGTTACTAAAATTGATTTCAGACTACATTTAAGATATTAGGGTTAAAAATATGCAGATAATGACGTCAGTAATATATGATATGACGTCATTGTTTATGATTAGCAAGTTTAGCAGGGTGATGAAACAGGTTCACAAGCTAAATGTCCTTGACAGGGTTTTTGGTGCAAGAGAGATTTGATGAATTGTAAGTTTAGAAATGTGTAAAACGTACAAAAAGCCTCAGATTAAAATTAATTGTAATGTAAGAAGAATTCCGTGAATAAAATCGATGTCAGGTCCAAAAATCGTGTTGATAATTTGTGATGTCCTCTACAACTTTACCTCGTATGCGAGTTAAATATTTCGTTTATGCTTTTATCAGGGTGGATCCCTGCCCTTTTCTTTCACAAGAACTACTGATTCTAAAATTTTCATTTTTTGGAGCCTAAAGGTGGGTGTAATATAAATGATTTGGAAAAATTTGTTGATTCTAGTTAAGCTAATGAAAACTGGCAAATGTACAAGCAAATCTTTTGCGTATCACAAGCTCGTCTACATTGAATAAGTAGAGTACATGGCATTACAACAGTTTGCTTCTGCATCTTTAAAATATCGATTGTGCTCGTATTTTCCTGTCTCCAGGAAATCTTAAGAATGTAGTATCTGGTGACTATACCCATTTTTAACAAGGTAAATATAATAGGAGGAAAGAGGCTGCTCTGCTCCTCTGTTGTCACTAAGATCTAAAGCACTTTTATAATATTGAAGGTTATTCCTCCCCGGTTAGAATACTGAGGATAATTCCTAGCTTGCTGTAATACCTGCAAGGGAATTTTAACCTAAAATGATGGTAAAGACTAATTACTCATATTATAGTTTTCAATTTTTAGGCTTGGATACGAATTTGAGGTTGAACTCTAATCGCAAATCATAGACATAGAGTTCTTATTGATAAAATAAGTTAGAAAAGAAATTTTATTGTTCTTCTATTTACGTTTATGCAAGACAGGGGATAGCTACGCTAAGTTATCCTTTCTTATCTACTCTAAGGAAGCTGAAGATAGCTCCCAATGGCTATCAGTTTCAAAAACGTACTTGTTACAATTAAAAGCTGCACTTTATCTTTTATAAAGAAATTGAGAATCACTTGAACGAGATCTCTTCAATTGCTTGGAGATATCTGCCTTACATATTCCTGTATAACTTGTTGTAAGGTAGTACTTGAATTGTTATGGCATAAAGACAACAGATTGCAGTGTTAGAAAAGAACAAGAAAGAATCATCACACCATGGATGTTATGGTTTTCATAAATTTTCGTTTTGCTCTAGTATTAAAATCATCCCTGCTCCACCCAAATACCAATTTTTTACTTTAGGCATTGAAAAGTTGGTATGCAGACCATAATACAGAAACAAGTCAGCTTCCTCAGCGTATCTCAAGGCATTTTTTCAAATAATGAATAAAATATTTTGTAAGGAAATTAGATAGATTGATGAATTACACAGAGGGTAAATGTTACAGTTGGAATATATACATTTTATGTTTAAATGGTAAATTTTATGTTTAATTTGTATGTGGGGTTGAAAACAATAACCCCTTCTTCTTTATGCTTCCTTTGGCATCAGTAGGTGTGTAGAATCAAAAGGCGCTGAGTTAATTTTGAAGGAATGAGGTGAAAAGACGATTGCAAAAAGGGATTAGACCCTATGAGTACACGAAACCGATTTCCAAACTATCTGAGGTTATTTTACCTTCTGAGGAGTTACTGATAGGTAGCAGTTATTGAAAATTAGCTCGAAAAAAAGCCATTTGAGAACGGCAATTATCGCTAAAGTAATTGGTAGTATTAAGGAGGGCGAAGCTCAGAGGAGGTTTGTTATCATAAGAGTTTATAGCGGGAGTAAATTATCGAATTAACAAAGTTGAGAAAGGTGGCAGACCTGCCAACTCTCATGGTTCTGCCATGAGTCTCACTGTTTTTACTTTTTCTCACGGCTAGACTCCTCAATCCAACAATTTTTGGGGAAAGTTATTTTTGAATGAAGTATTAGCTGTAAAATAAAAAATGAAAAATGTATGGAAAGCTTGTGACATCAACTGATAAAGTGATAAGCGAATAAAACAGAGCTCTACACTGTTACAATTCTACTTGTGTTAACCGCTTTTCCGCATATTTCTGCCTTATTCCTAGGCTAAACCTCAATCCCATGGCAAGTACCCCTGCAGTCTTTGGTGGTACTTAACGTGCAGCGCCGGAAAGCAATTTCAATCACTCAATCACTGCTCCCAATAGAAACAGAACTTGTTTAATATCAATTGAGAAAAAAGGAGGGTTCTCTATTTGTTGCAGAATCTCCGGATGTTTTTTCAAGGGTATCCAGAGTTTTCTCTATCAGGGGTTGGTAGGTCAGACATGGGAACAATGAAATTTTATTTGCTAGAATGCTGCATGTCAAAAGAATCCCACTTAGAGATCGTTACAGGCAGAGATACCTATTATGGTTGCTCCAGACATCCATCTTCCTCTCAGTTTTGTTAACAACATAAAAGCGAAGCTGCGAGGTTCTTTCGCAACATCGAGGTCAAGGTCGGCTTTTGTGAAAATTCATGTTAGAAAGCTCGGAGATTGATGTAATCCATTTCGATTATACTTAAATTGCATAGTGCTACGGGATCAAGAGAGGATCTATCTCCTTGCATCTGAATAATGAATGTCGCCTAAACAGAAAACAGGAAAAAGTAGGAATCAACTATAATTGTTGTTCACATTTTTGTTTAGTAATTTTGGTACCTCAACCTCTTCAGATCAATATTGATCCGATCAATATTCACAGCTGGATCAAGACTCGTCATAAAATCGTACCCTAATTTAGCAGCCACTTTCCATATTCCAATCACCTTTAAACTTTGCACAAGTCTTCGTACAGGTCTGAACCTCATACAAAGTAACAAAAAGTATAAAAGACTGTCATTAATACCTAAATTAAAAAAGAAAGCAGCTGGCACCAATGGAGAGGTCATCCTCAAAATCGACAACGAAAACAAACTATTGATGATTCCTACCTTTTCCTGTTTTCTATTTAGGTGACACCCATTGCCCAAATACAAGGAGATAGATCCTCTCTTGATCCCATAGCACTATGAAATTTAAGTATAATCGATACGGTTTACATAATTCTCCGAGCTTTTTAGCTTGATTCTAACAAATATCTACTTTGGCTGCGATGTTGCGAAAGAACCTCGTAGTTTTGCTTTTATGTTGTTTACAAAACCGAGAAGAAAGTGGACAGCACGAGCAGCCATTATGGATATTCATGTTAGTAACAACATAGAAATCTAGACGAAGTATATGCATAAGTTCCTATGGATAACTACATCTGATCCCTAAAGAAGACTGGATCGAGTTTCCCATCGTTTTCAAGACCGCAAAAGTGTAGTCACGAGTACTGGCCCCCTTTAGTTTAAATCAAGCGGGAAGATTCTCCATCTTACGTAACGTTGTTTATGAACTTTTCTTCATGAGGACTGAATAGGAGTCAAGTGACTGACCTGACTTTAAGACGAAAGGTGCTCAATCCAATGCTTTTGAAAGATCAGTGATAAAAACCTGTAAGAGGGATTTCTTTGACATTCGGCAGTCTAGTCAGTAGATAGCTAAATGTCATTGGGAGGGAAGATGGAACTCGCGAGTCGGAGACCAGATTTTCGTCCAGCAAATCAGTATTAGGTGACCAAATATTCGTTTGCCAAAACTTCGCTCATTAAGTAGACTTGCTGGTAATGCTAGAAACAACCATCACTTGACGATGCTTTTATGCTATGAGCTCTAAGAGGTTATAAGCACAGATTGCGACTAGGTTTGAAAACATTTGTTGCTCTCACCCTTTGAAAACACCCAAAATAATGAGCATAAAGGAAACGTGGAAGATCCACCCTTTGGGAGAAGCGATTTTTCAATACTCAACACCTTCGCATTTCTAAACTTAAAACTATAATTGCAGGTCTGTTGGCAAAACCAAAGTCACAATGTTCGTTTTTAAGGCACAGAGAGATGTTTAATTCCAAGAAAAGACACATTTCTTAGGACATGGTAACTATGCTGACTGCTTGTGTCGTTAAATTTCACACTCTAAACCTAAGCCACCTTGAACTTTCAACAAATCTTCCTTTGTTACTAAATATAAAGATGGAAATCGTGATGTTGAAAATTTGTAGGTGCATAACAAATCCGAAACGGCGAGCTTCGTTGCAGCGACCCTCATGTCCCTTCACTACAAAGCTGTGAAATATGGATTGTCAGCCTTTTCATTGACATCACAGCAGAGTAGCCGTTCTTATCGTGCAGTTCTGTTTGTCTATTTCAAAATTTCTGAGTTCATGTTTCTTAAGCTGTACTTCAAAGATGTACGTTTTACTTGAAGGACTTTGTTGGTTGAAATTCAATTGTAACATTTCCCTAGGATGTCTCCTTTATAAGTAAGCGCTAGTCCTGTAAAACTGTAAAGAGCATCTACACACTAGGATATCTGAGCATCTTGGCCTCTGGACAAATAATGGACTCTCTAGCCCACCTTTCTCCGACATAAGACAACATGCCATCTCCACAAATCACCCTAGTTCACCTGACGACTTCAAAATTCTTACAACTGCTCCTTCTGGTTATGGTCTTCTCCTTAAAGACATCTTAAAGACATCAATGAAAACTGAATCCGACACTTAACGCGACTAACGGTCCATGCACCCTGTGTTTCTTTTAACCTCCAACATTGCATGCTCATTACCAGTCCTGTGAAAAATGTTCCACCGCAGAAGCGCAATGGTTTATCAGATTGCAACAAGTTGATTCGAAAATGTGTTTTGCGAGATAAGACGAAACGTCAGTATTTGTATACATTGACTTATTTTGTTTTGTTTCCAATTTATGATTGTATTTGAGATTCTTACCTGGGCAATTATATATATTTAAGATTGCGTTCTCCCTCCGGTGTGTCTATTGCCTACGTAAAGAACGTGTTTTAGCAAAAGAAGTTCTGCACTGAAAATAAGAAGGAACAATTAGTGTTCTGTTAGTTGTCTACAAATCTGTCCTACTTAATTCTGAATATTACGTGGTGTAGAATCTTATGCCTTTCAGCTCCATTCATTTCAGTTTTAACAAATATTCCTAACGGGATTGATAACAAAACATCTCATAAATAATATGAGGTGATGTAAAGAACACTTGAATACTAAGACAATCTTTAAAAAGATTGAGCTCTACATGTGTTAAGGAAAAGATCACCTTCGGGAAATTTAACAGAAAATGGTAAATAATGGTATGGGATGACACTTGAAAAATACCACAAGAACATTTTCGATCAGTAGCCCATAACCGCAACAACAGTTCAAGAATAGCCGATAATAAGCTATAACTCATCACTAAAGTTTAATACTGTGACACAGCCGATACATAAATAGCCAGTTTTACTCTCTCAAACATATACCCCAAAAGTGTATCTGCATAAAAGACAGGCAGTTAAAAGCACTTGAGTAATATTTATAAATGTCTTAGGCACGTCTATTTAAAACATTTTTAGAAATCCTATGACACTGTTATTCAAAGTATCACAACTGAACTTGAAACCATCAACCTGGCAATACAACCGAAGTGTATTATATATAATATATATAATATAATATATAAAT
>JAAAKL020007873.1:0-16449 GCA_010016065.2 Carybdea cf. marsupialis auct. non (Linnaeus, 1758)
ATTTGGAAAATGAAAGAAGTGGAAATAATCCCAATCGTTATAGGAGCACTAGGATCTGTAACGAAAAATTTTGAAAATGGATTAAAGGACTTGACTTAGGATTAACAGTAGAAATGCTTCAAAAGCCTTGTTTACTTGGAGCGGCAAGAATCATTCGAAAAGTGTTAGACACAAAGTGAAGAATGTAAAAAACTGCAATACCTAAGACTGCAGCTTAATGCCAAGACATAACATCAATCTTGTGAAAAAGAGACAATAATAATAATAATGGAACAAACTATATCAAGGAAAACACAATAAACGCCCAGAGGTTAATAAGGGTGGAGGCAGGGATTCTAAAAACATAGAATCCCTGGTGGAGGCAGGGTCGAGGGTTATTGCGCCAGTGGGATATCTCAGTTTTTAGGTTTTTTCCAGAGGAAATTTCTTGTTGTAGTACAATTTGAATACTTCTCGCTCTGCTAATTATTCACTTAATCAATCCTGTGTTCTTGCTATTAATGATAGCTCCTTTGATGATGTCAAATTATTGTCACTTGATCTGTCAAATAAAGTTAGACCATATACTGACTTAACCCAGTCATAGCCACTGATATTGGTATAAAACAAGTGCAATCCAACACCATCGGCACACGTTTTGGGTCAAATGAAAAGGGTGGCTGTCCAAGGGAAAGGGGGCGGGAGTCTGAAATACTCGACAACGGGGGTAAAGGGTCTAGAAACCCACCTTAGGGCTGGACATCGTTTGTACATGGGCCTTTATCCTATCGATTCTCAAACCTAGGCAAATCTATTCTGGAGCTCAATTTTGCCTTCTATACGATTTGGAATTTGAAATGAAGAGAAAGTTGCTAATACCATTTCCTCTATGTACATGAAATTTTCACCAAAAATTAATATACAGTATATAAAAAATTCATAACAATCAAGTAGGAAAAAGAAAAATGTTGCTAACAGGAAGGGCCAGAACTTGACGTCAGAAATTACATTCGTGTTGCGAAATGGTACAGTATACTGTTAAAAGTTTGTAGCATGGAGATGTTTTATATGACACTTTCTACGTCCCGGAGGGGGCTAGAAACGTCTGTTATCTCCAAAGCTATTGGCCTAGCCTTTTCACAAGGTGAGAATGGTAAAGTTCAACGACTTAGAATAAGCAGACATAAGAAAGATGTATACTTACGCCATTTTTATCGACTGGGTAAAAGTTGTTAATGTACAGTAAGTTCGTCCACCAATAGTCCACGCACGGTTTGACGGCATTGCTATTAGTTACGAACGACCATAACGGGCCTGATCCGAGTAAGGGGAAAATGTTTGTAAAGAACAAGATCACGAACATATAAACCGGGGTCAACCTAAAATTGTATAAATGTGGAAAAAACTTTATTACCTGGAAACAGTAGCTGAGGCAAAAGAACAATGGCATTTAAACTAGGTTACGATCTGAGCCCTATAGATTCATACATATGATCAAAATAGTTATAACTATGATTAAAATTACAACTAACTCGCAATAAATTTGGTAAAACCAACTGGCCGGAGATTCCTGTCTGGATCTCAACCTCCGCAAAGTTAAATTAGCAACTGGTGAGATTAAACATTGCCTTGGTTGCCACATCCAAGTAATAAAACGTTAGAAAATTGCTGTGTTTTGATATTTCCGTCCTTCCACAAAATATTAAGAGACTGCGTCGACAACAAATGTACGTTCTTCCACCACATCTTTCCTCCTTCTTGTCAAAAGAACATTTGCAAAAATTATGCGCATACCCCACCTCTTCTGCGCTTTACATAAATATATTGTGTTAGTTACATAGTTATATAGTATTACTTTGCTTGACCCTAGCAAAGATATAAAAGTTAAATAAAACAGTAATTCTAGTGAAGCGTCATTTCCATTCAGAGCTATACACATGCACGCTACTATCAGCGATCGAATTTTTGCTAATAAATCCTCGACTTAAATTTCCATCCATAACCTTGACACTCGGTAATAGTTTCCAAACACGATCACCGAGTAATGTAGATATCGATCGTTCGAAGAAAAGGTTCCTCTTATGCATATCTTCCAGAACGGTATTATTTATCCAGATGGGCTATTTCACGGGTTCCGGGGTGTTAACGTTGTGAGCCATACATTAAAAAGTCCAATTATGATAGTAAAACAACTTCTCCTTATTGGCATCCACACGAATCAAAAAGTCATGCAAAACTTAGAAGCATGATTATCTCTGAAGCATGATTATCTTAGAAGCATGATTATCATGATTAGAAGCATAAAAAAACCATCCCGGAGAGCCGGATTCCGCTTAACGATCAAAACAGTAGTACAAAAAATCTTGTGGTCCAGCATGAAAGGAATCACAAGGCGGCAGTTAAAAAACACTGGTCTACAGCACTGTGTTAAATAAAAGTCACGTTACAAGTAACGTATTCAAGATACAACTTTATTGACTTTCCGCGATGAAATCAAGAATTATCATCATACTGTCAGAACATTACCTGAGAAATCTATGGACGTAGAATGCTAACAAGGGTAGACGTCCATATTTATCAAATCTTCGCATACTTAAATATGCAACCAGCAAGCCACTAAAAGAAAGCAAAGGGAGTAATCCAAAAGAAAGTCATAGGTGACAATTGACGATAAATAATGTGCCATCGACTCCCGTTGGTGGCATTTTCACTTTTCTCTAGCATCTCTAAAAACGTGATGGTATAATAACTTTCTTTCCTATTTGATTAACACTTTCTGAATAGTAGGTCCCTAACATAGAATCTTGTTTTTCTAAAATGCCTGTCCCCTAGAAGCACGGGTGGCCCAAAGCCCTGATAATAAAATTTCTTGGCCCTTCTAAATCTTGGTGACAACGCCCCTGTTTCACTTTTAAACGCATACTATACTCCACTCAGACAAGAGCTTTCTTTGTTAGACATCTGATCATGTATATGTAATATATATTGAATGTGGGCTATATCGATAGTGTAGTCATTAATATAAAAGCAAAGTTCATACAGTCTTTTTTCTTTTTAACCTTTTTTGGCACTACACCTTCGTTGAGAGCTCATTTACAAAACTTGTTCATCATTGAAACGTGTGAAAATGGATAGATGGTAAATTTAAACTGAAACTGGTGAAACTGAAGCTATGTTATTCGGAAGAACCAAAAAATTACGCAGATGTACAGAGGATTTACGTATCTCTTACGAAGTTGTGTACATAACAAACACACTTAAGTATAATTACCTCGGTGTTCAAGTGGAGGCTTCCATAAATTTAAACACTAACTAACCTAGCAAATAAAAAATGTCTCTGGTTGTCTGCTGTTGCTGGCTGGCTCAGACCTTACATGAATAAAAACACCGTGAAATCAATATATCGTACAGCGGTTCTTCCACTGCTTGCTTACTGAGGCGGTCTGAGTCAAAACTGGAAAACACGGCCAAAGAAACTAACCTTAATTCATAATCGTGACATGAAAATAATTTGCGCCCAAGAAAAAGAAGTAAATGGAAAAGCACTACCTAGCAAAAGCAGAGCCAAAGAGGTACAGAACCCTTAAATTCAAGACGGTTTTTGGGTTCCTATTATTACCTTGTCTATTGATATATGAGGACTTCGACTGAAATGGAAAATAATATTATAAAATTGTGTCATTTAAAATCTTCTATTTACTAGCTCACTTTGTTTGCTTACCTGAGGAAGAAAAAACTATCTACAGAATAGAAACCATTATCAACCGGTAAGAAGGTAAACCTCCGAATAACTTTCACTGCTTTGTAGGTATTATCTATAGTAGAGAAAAATAGACTGACATAAATCAAATCAACAAACCGAAACTTCTATTAATATGAGAGATATCAACGACTAAAGAAGCCTTCATCACGTTTCCTGATGAAAGAACCATTAGCTACGTTCAAACAGGTACTGATACTCTAATCTCATTTAATTTAATCTATATAAGAGTCTTGGACTCCTAGAACCCTCCATTCCCGACAGTGTGGCGTAGGAGGTGGCAAACTGAGACCCAGGGAATGCAGATACGCCACACATTGGATTCGTCTATGAAAGCTCCTTAACGCAAGCAGCTGATAGGAAATCTTGGGTTAATATAGAACATGGTATCATCTTTGTTCTAAGGCCACGTGGCGGAAAAGGAGCTCGACAATATGTCCACAACGTAGCATGAAAGAAACTGCCACTGACAAATCATGTAGTCAAATTTTAATTTAAATTGGCTGGATTCAAAGCATTAGGAATATTTACACCCTTGTTACACAGAGTTTCACTGTCTAAGTAAAACCTATGCTTGCTCCCAATCCCTTTTTCTGGAGCGATATTTGGGGCTTGGTTCGTGACCATTAAATAATCGTTTCTCCGTCGAATACGTCGAGTAGCTAAAATTAATCAGTAATGAATATACGAAAATCAGATTTGTTCTACTTAGGACACAATTCTGTACGGTGTTCCAGTCTTATAAAAGGGGCCGGCATGTGGGAAAGACCGGCAAGCATAAAAATGAATGTACATAATCAATAAAATACAAGTAACTTTCTAGAGGAAATTATTTGTCATGAAGGATATGAAGAGTAAAGGCTATCTACTACAAAATCACATATCATAAAATACAGTTCACTCTTACATCAGGTGTACTGAAATTCTGTTTTAACTTCTTAGGCTGGTTTGCCACTAGATCTACAAAATACGTGGGGCAAAATAATGTTTTCTGCGGGCACAGGAGGTAGCTTAGGTAGGATACTTCGGTGTAAAAAATGAAGGCATCTGAACTAGCCAAATATCACGAAATAAAATCGTGAAGGTGTTTACCGACATACAATAACAGCTGCATGACTGATTTGTTTTGACAGAAAGATCGGTGATGGCATCCTCGATTTAAGATGCATGAGGTTTCTGCAGGCACCGTAATGAGCAAATATTTTATTCCAAAATTGTTTCGCTAAAATACTCCTCCGACAATAGAGAAATAAATTACCACCTATTTTCTAGGGATATTAGAAAATGACGAGACCTACCTGCTACCGGAGGCGTTGCAACAAAACCTTGTACATGGCCTAGAATAACCCACCACATACTGAGAACACGTATACCATTTAGGGATCCGATTGCATCTTTGGGAACGTCTGCATTCACAACCATTCTCGTGTTCTTGATCAAGGAAAAACTGATGAGCACGTCCACTGAGTACAGAAAGAGGCAAAAGAGACGATTTAGTAATTACGTTTTCGTCATTAGCGTACTAAGATGTGATTGCATTGTCAAAATCTTGAACAGACTGATATGTAATGCATTGGAGCAATATCACAATACCAGCCAAAGTACGAATTGCATGTATGATATTTATGACCTAATGTGCCCTATTGTAGAGGGCGAGGGATACAATAATGCAGGATTTTACACTCTTTTCTAAAATTAACAGAATGACACGGGGAGGAAATTACTGATGGTACTTGACATGATGTCTTCTTCCTCTTCACTGGCATCACCGAGGCGGTGTTCAAGCAACCACCTCGCGCCATCTTGTGTGGTCCCTGGCTTGGGACTATAGCTGATTGTATGACCCAAGATCGACGTTTTTGAGGAAGATCTGGGGCTGACCTCCTCGGGCCCATTTTCCTTGTATTTTACTGCTGCGAGCAAGGTTCTCAATTCCCTCCTTGCGGATAGAATGGCCTGAAAACCTCAGTTGACGAAGGTTCATGGCCTGGAGAAACTCCCTCTTGCAGCCAATACGGCGCAGCACCTCCTCGTTTGTGACGTGATCCACGTAGGAGGTACGAAGCATCCTTGTGTAAAACCAAATCTCGACTGCCTCGAGATTTCTACAGGTGGCTTTTATCAGCGTCCAGGATTCGCAGCCTTAAAGGAGCGTCGACCATACAGAGGCCCTCAGGGCACGGATTTTTATCCCAATCGAGATGATGTTACATAACCTTAAATTGACGAACTGCACAAGTATGTGAGTGCGCGGGATGAAAAATTTGCACTTGAATTATATTTAAATATGACAACCAGAAGGCCTTCTATAAGAAATTTGTGGAGTGTCAAAATAAAAAAATAGTCATAGTTGCAAAATAAGGGAGGCAGCCATGCAAAAATAAGATTTCGTCCCAAAGCATTGAGTAGAATAAGGCAAGTAAGAGATGGTTCGTAGACATAGTAGTGAAAAAAATTAAACAGTTGCAAATCTACCAATAAAAATACTTCCCCATAAAAAGATCGTGTTAAATACTTAAGACTGTGTTATCATTTTACCAGCAATTTGTGCATTGCAACATTAAATTGTATGCAATTTGTTGGTTTAATACCAAGTAACAAATTTTACTTCCCGTCAATAAAATGCAACCAAACCAAAGCTTGAGGGCAGGGTCGGCAAGTGCGCTTCCAAGAATGATTATATAGAAACAAGTGCAACTGTAAATATTCACTGATTGAGAGTTATATGGTGATGTTTACGGGGCTGTTGTACTGCCTATATCATGGAAATTGATTAACTATTCTCAATACAGTTGGTGGCCAAGAGGATAACTGGCAATTGGAGCGGTATTGCATATGAATGACTGCCCCTTGCCCTGATTACAAGAGCCCTGATATCTAACTAACTGTTACCTATGGTAGTTCTTTTCTTTCGTGAAAAACCAACAACGTTCTCACGCTCCTGGCGATATAACTCGTCTTTATCCGAAGAAAGACTTTCGTCTTCAGGGACACGGATTGGCATGAAGCTCTCTGACTTGTTCACAGGCATTTCGGTATCCTTAAACATATCTGACAAGAGCTCAGTTACTGTTCCAATAAGGCACATGGTTAATAAGACTCCACAAAGAACCCTAGAGAATAACAGAGATAGTATCTTACAGTTTGAAAATGTTCGGTGTTCGTTCATATCGCACTATTGCAAGCAACGTGTACAGTAATGTCTAAAAAATATTTCCCATTGCTCAGTTCTTAGCTTATTCTACAATGCAGTGAGAATTGTTTTCAGTGAATAATGACTAATCACTTAAAAATTTTATTGGACTTAAGCGACAATAATTACTCTCTTGAAAAAAAGCTAGGCAAACTTCTTTGCGTACCACTGTTGTAACTGAGTACCTAACCGCTTCAAATCAAACGATACAAGAACCCCTTCAGAAAACTGTGTTGCTGAATAACGCGCTGAACGAACATCCTTTTACGCTCAACGTCAAATCATGGTCATTCCTTTGTTCATCTCACTTGATTCAAATTGAGACGTGGTGTTCACATAAATAGTAAGCCTACACTTGAATTTTACTCTTGAGAATGACGTTTCGACTTGGAGAAATATCCAAAGAGATACCAGAAGGTGTGCCCAGTAACTTAACAGTGTTATTAAGGAGCATTTTCTTTGGACCATCTTAAGAACCTTGGCACTTTAAAACTCATCATCATATAAGTCATGGGCAAAAAGAGAGCTCGTTCACAGAATCTTGATCCGCAAATGAGATCACCGGTCTGCATAGGGAGTGTACCCGTGTTTAATGAAGCCTGCGTAGATTCGCTATCTGGCGGATACCATTTAAAGATGGCGGAGTAGCGGCTAGGACTACGAATTACAAGATTAGATCATTGGATTTTGAAAAGGATTCCCTGTATTGCCTATATTTCATTATCTTAGTCAATAACTGTTGATTAAGGATAAGAAAGGAAAACCCGAGTTCCAAAAAGTCTCGAAACTACATGCGCACAATAACGACACAAGATGCTACCTGAAGGGTCCCCTACTTTATGCTATAAGCGATTGAATAATTCTATTGATAACGCCTTTTAGCTAGAACGATCAAAAAGAAAACAATTCAATTTTATCTTAATGTCGTGAAAATATGAGCACAAAAGTGCTGGAGGCTCCCAGTGTCATGAAAAAATAATGAGCTGCTTTAAGATAACAGCGACCCTATTAGGCAAAGAGTGAACTCATAAGACACAACCACTGATCTCTAAAAAAACTAGATAGAGCAGCCCCATTGTTTCCAACAGCGAAAAAGTGTAGTGACGAATACTAGTCCCAAGAAGTTAAAGTATCGTGTGAAGGTCCACCATGTTCGGTAACATTGATTATAAACTTTGTTTAACGGGGACTAAAACGGCTTTCAACGACTGACCTCGCTGTGTTTGTTGGAGATCAGAGGATGCAACAAGTCCATCCACAATCTTGCAAAACTAGTCTCTAAATGACAAGTCTTGCAGTGGTAAATGCGCAGGCTCCATTGAGAAACAGCACGATCGATAGCGATTGACTGACTAGTTTACGGGCAAAAAAAGTTGCTTCCCGTCCACGTGTAGTTTAGTGATACGGTGATACAGAATTTTCATGAACTGACATCAAATTGACAAAATGTCCATCTGCATACATAAATATCAGGTAAAAAGAAAAAAAGCAGCTTAAGATCCTCAATACTTAGTTGAGTACCTCCTTGTGTAGTACCAGTACTGGTACTAAGAGACAGTGAAAAATTTGAAACGTCCTAACTGCGCTTATCCTCTCTGCAGCTGCCCTTACAATTCTCTCAGGGAGCAGTTTATTTGCTGTACAACACATATAGTGGACCAAACATGTTTCTACGTTGATTCTGCATACTGTGAAATTTTAAACAACATTGTACTTACAAGACAATGATTGTTCCAGTTGGATATCCTGCTTTCTTCGAACAGTACATATTTTTGCCGAATGTTTTAGCCAAACCCTTACCCCTTGGAATGTAAACGTATTTTGAAATCTTGTACTCTGTTGAGAAAAACAGTTAGATTACAGCTTAAAATGTTAGAAAAATGTAAGATTGCCGAGATTACTTCTTGTTATTTACAGAAACCATGACGAGCTTACGGCGCTGGCAGGGATCAAACCCAGGATCTCCCACACCGAAAATTAAGACTTTACCATTGCACTAAATAATCAAGAAAACTTAGATTGCTGCTGGTGGTGAGAATTTGGGACTTCCCGGATTGTCGACTTTACTATTGCACTATTTTAACTCTATATAATAATCTACCCTACCATACAATTGCGAGGTTGTGCTTTTTGTCCTTGCATTTACTTACAACAAAATGATTCCTGTGCCAGCACTTCGAGACCAGCTCAGACTGCCTATGCAATAGGCTACTCTTGTCAATGGTTATGACTGCATACTTCTCCACAATATACAAGTTACATTTATGCTTGCCCTCACTGTATGGTTTAGCAAGCTGTATAATACTCCACTTGATGTTAAACTTAATGTTTTAAATATTCAAATCCTTGATATAATTTGACAGCTCGAGTCTGTATTTCACATACTACATAATTATATTCCATGTACTCCAAAATTTACGATAAAAAAGTGCTGTATATACAAAAGAAAGTAAATTTTGAACAAACTTACTAGTCACTAGTGAGTTAAATACTTCAATAATATCTTCCTCGTTGCATTGTGATGGTGCACAGATACCGATCATTGCCAGCTTGAATTGTAAAAAGAATGAGTAAGAAATTACCATAGAAACAACATCATCATGGTGCCTTCTTGTGCAACCTACTGAAATATCTATAAATTATTGTTTCTTCAGGTAAAACTATTGATTTACTGATAAGTTCATGTATTTTCATGTATCATTATCAACAAAAATGCCAATATGCATCATAGGGATGTGTCAAGTATATTTAAATACTGACTTGCTAAGAAACATCAGGTTGTGCATGTCATTGGCACAGGTCACTGTAACAATGCGGGACAAAAGTATTAAACGTGGATGATTTGACATTTCTGGGCCCAGAAGTGGGGGAATGAAGCACCTGTTGTCCTCCCATCTTGAAAAGTGGGTACCCTACACCCCCTAAAATCTAAGCCCATGGTGCATGTCAGAGATTACATATGGAGTATGGAGTATACACATTCTTTTGATTAACAGAGTATATTGTCTTGCTCAAAGATGAAACAAGCTTCAAAGACAGGACAAGCCTCCCAAAATTGGGTGATACAAAAGATTGGACTATTGGTACTACCTGCCAGGCCTAAATTTTTCCCTTAGACAACACCTGCCCACACAAACTTCACAGCATAACCTTGCACACAAGAGATGAATAAACTGCATCTGTATTTAAAGTTAGAGGCATGAGGACTGCATGAAGATTCAGATATCTGGGAAAATTGAACTGTGAGGAAATATTTGGGGTACTTAAATATAGGTGTATTCGCTACAATCTGTTTGCCACATTCTAGAATCATGCAGACTTAGTCCCTAAACCACAACCATTTTCTTTGGGAAAAGCAATACTTAATAAATTCAATTGTAAGGAAAGCATTAAGGGGTATACATTTAGATAAAGGAAGAGAACTGCTATTCTGCATTACTCACTTACCGAAATGTTACTAAAAGGTAACTGAACATCTGTTAGACAATAATGGGAATCTGGTATTGTTTCACACTCATCATAAGATCCTGGCCAGTAGAAATTTCCAGTGAGATACCCACTCTCTGGTTTTCCAATTGCATCCAAATCTAAAATGGCAAAATCATATCTCTAACTTTCTACCTTGAATCCTAACAATTTACATAGGTCTATACATGGTGAGAGGAGACTCTTGATTAGGCCTAACCTCCATTGCTATTGCAAGCAATTGTGTTTCTCTTGAAATATACGTATCCTTTGATTCATGCAGAAATTTGAAGCACGGCAACTGTAGATTCCAATTGAAAGAATTCTAACAGTAGGCCTATTTGAATGGTCAAGTCTTGTCACACTTTTGTTACGTTGAATTCTTGTTGAATACCTTTGTTGATGCAAGCTACTGCCATCTATATAGTTTATATCTAGTCTATATAACTGCAGGTAAAATAGTTACCATAGTTGTGGGTAAAACATGTGACAATATGGCGTAGTATGCAAACTTCAGATAAGTACTTTTAATTTGCTAGTGATAATATACTTGTTACCAGTCTGAAGACTGCACATATGGGAAATTGCACTATTGCATAGTCCTAGAAGTGGTAGAACACAAGAATCATCTGTGGATAAACCACAAAAGAAGAAGCATACTTTTAGTCAGATGTTCGTATACAAAACCACCATAATGACCTTGATTGTGATGTAGAGATGAGATTTATTAATAAAGGAAATTGCCTACAAACAAAAGAAATGTAGAAGCATGAGATAGAGACAATACCTACATCAACTTGCTCATAAAACAGTAACTTGGGACATCCAAGTACTTTCAAATGACCTTTTTCTCATGTAATACCAAGTTCTAATGATGTGTGCTAGGTTTCAATAACTAATGTTGTCTGAGTAATCAATGCACCATAACCATCTTCCTTCACTGGATAATAATACTTTCTAAAGCCTGATGATATGAAAGGTATCAATGACCACCTGTAAATAATGTTTTCTGTTATGCTCTTATATTGTTTTATTCTCTGTATCCATTGCAGCTCATTGCAGCTAGGGCAACAAATATACTACATTAAAAGGACCTTTATGAAGGCTAACAGTTGCTTCATTCACAAGTGCAGAAAGTATACATAATTAGGCAGAGAAAGACAACTAAAGAAAAATGTGCACAAGTTCACACCCTGCACCACATGCCAGATAGTCTTGATAATCATTCATAACATTCCAAAAATGCTTCCTGACATTTCCTTTGCATGACAACGATGAAAGGACACAACTCCAAAATCGCATTGTATTTCAAAGAAGATGTCATAACCTAACAGACAACAGCTCATGTCTATTGCTAATACCTCACTTTTGCTTAAGCTTTTTGACTTAGAAGTATTAAGTTTATCTTCTCCAAAAGACTCTTTCTGCCTAACACTGTTTTCATTCTCAGCCTCATTGTTCTGTGTGTCCCCTTACAAGTGCAAGGTAATGCAGAGACAAATGATTTAGTGGAAGTTTAAGAAAGCAACTTTCAAACTGAGGCAGTATGCAAATGATAAACAAGACACGGAAGCATATAAAGTAAATGGATGCAAAGTATAGAAAATGACACAAAGAACAAAGGCTGAGGGTAAGACTGGGTAGTCAGAAAAATTTAATGAAAACTGATGGCAGGAATAGACCATTTTAATGCACATAGTAGTACATTTGGAAAAGACAAAAGAGATGTGATTTTTGCTAACTTTTTAAAGGATTCAAATGGTAACATCCTAGTGGAGAATGAAGAGTGAAGAGTGGCAAAGTTGCAGAGGTGGGAGAATCTTTTGAGGAATCTTCCAATTGTGAATTTTGAGAATAAGATTATGGCTGTCCAATAAATATTTATTAACAGATTGATTGGAGGTTGGTTTGCCCTCAGATTATTTCTCACGAAGACCCTCAAATGCTTCAGTTTCAGGATGATTACTGATCACCTCAGTTTCAGAACTATGATAGATTCTCTGTCTTGCTGGATAATAATCGATTACAAAAAAACAAGTTCAAACTAATCAAATGTCACATGACAGTCTGTGTGTCTGCAACAGTTAAATATCTAAAAGGATCATATGCCTTCTGTAATCCTAGCCTATTGTTATGTAGTATAGATTAAACACATGGTTAACTATAATGGAACAGAAGAAACTGAATAAGACAGTTCACTTGCAATAAAGTAGAACACCATCTTTGACTTAATGCAGTCAAAAATTGAAGGAAGGTAGGTAGATAAGTAGATAAATTACTTCTGAAAGGTGAACTTTCTACTGAACAAGGTATTATTATAATCTGCCTCATGCAGCAACATGAAATGGTGTGATCATGGGGGGCTTCAGTCTATGAATCATATCTATGTGCTTACAGGTCATCAGGGAGTCAAATAGGGGATCTAAAAAGAAACATGGAAACATTGCATTATCTGATCACCTTACTCCCATTTGATTTCCCTTTTGACTGCCAGAAGAACAGTACAGTAGAAGCACTGCTATGACAACGAAATGCACACAAGTATAGAAGAAAGAAGAGTGCTTAAGTACGTTGTGGATGAATAAAGCTAACCATACCAAAGGCTTGTATCCACTTAGCATGAAAGAGCATGTATACATAATTTGACTTTCAAGATGATGACAATCTTTACAGATTGGACACTGGATGATTTGAGTAAAAATTTTGATCTTCTCTTGAGAATACCTGTACCTACACCAATATTAAACTATTTTTCAAACATTTGAGCAGATTCTATCAAAGAAGATATTAGCTTCTTTACTTTTCTTTTGGCAAACTAATGCAAAAGCTCCACTAGTTTCCACTAATTTTCATATTAGCATCATTTATTAATGGCTAATACACTTTGCATTCCTACTACCCCCATGCCATGCCCAATTTCCCTGATTAATTGAATAACGGGAAAAACCTCCTCTGATTATCTAGATAGTAATATATTGTGATGTGGACTGCCCTATGTAATGATAAATCAGTGTTATCATGTTCCCTTTCAGCACACTGACAGCATATGAGTTCCGCATTATGTAGCAATATCATTCCACTGCATCAACATGATCTTAGCTTAAAGGGAAGCTACACATGTAACTTGAATAGCTAGTATAATCTACATGCATTATTGTAAATTTGAAATAGATGTTATTGCAATATGTTATACACGACTTGTCATGTTCTTATAGTTATCTCTCTTCATAGTCCAACATTACACCCCAAGTGAGATAGGCGACATAACACAAGTGTAAGACACAAAAGAAGAATTCTCATCTGATGAAGTTTAAGACACAGAGAAGTTGACAAGTAGGAAAGTGAGGCAACCATCAAGCATGACTAACCTCATGATTAAGGTGGCAGGAGATACTGGAGTGAGGTAGTGAAAAGTGTTCCAAAAAGCATCTGAAGAGAAGAAAAGCCCTGAAAAATGGGCACATGAGTTTGAAAATAGCTTTATCTATGGGCAAAGGAGATTGAATTTCTTGAGGTTTGAGACTGTTGGAACATGGAATGAATATATGAGAAAAAGCACTTAATAGAAAAGTGACAAAGGTAGTGAATATTGCAGAAAAAGCCAAAGCAGACAGGGAAAATCAACAATAGATGCAGTGTCTCTCCTTCACTGAGAAGCTGAGAAAGCTGAGAAAAAGGGAAAACCTGTGGCTCATTCTCTTGACCTCAAAAATCATTTGACTGCATTACTAAAAGGGATTGGTGGCAAGAATAGAGTTCAGTATAGGAGACACGCTGGAAAATCTTGAGACTGGTGAAGGAACTGTGTAGAAAGTGAGGCACTTTTACTGTCTTGCAGTGTTCTTGGACACAGATGGTGGACTTCTCCACGCAATGACAGTGAGAACCTCTACTCATACTATAAGTGGAGAGAGTTGTCCAGTCTTGCAATCACAGAAACAAGGTTTGACAAAAAATGGAGTAAAGCATTGTACCCTTTGACAGTAGAATGCTGCTTTACATGTTTGGGGTGACATGAAACGATTAAGTGAGAAGTGAGAAGTTGCAAGAAGAAGTAGAGTATGGCAATTTTACAAGAGAGTTTCTTACATCAACGAGATGGAGGTGGTGATGTCATATCAAACATAGATGAAAGTCTTGTGAATGATAAGTAGGCTGGAAGCATCACGAAGGGGACCGTGAGGGACTCAAAGAAATATTTTCATAAGAAAGATTTGACTCCTGAAAGATGATGTCTTCATTAAGGTAGGTTCAGAAATCTATCCAACCTGCCAAACCCCATGACTGTATCCGGACAGTTCCCCCCTGGACAACTTCCCCCTGGACAAAAACGATTGTACTTTTTGAATGATTGACTCCGTTTATTCTCATAATAATGAAGTGATATTTTGAGAAGAAATCTTAATTCCCAATTGAAAATATGAGGTTTGAAAAATTTGTCATATTTTAACAGAGGGGGCCAAACTTAGCTCAGGGAGGCATGGGCCCAAATGACCCTGCCTTAGCTACGGGCCTGATAAATTTAGTGGGGGGATTGTCCAGGGGGGGAATTGTCTGGGGGGGGAATTGTCCAGGAACCCCCCATGCCATGGGGTAAGAAGACTATAAACAGAGAAAATAAGTAAGTACATAATAAAAAGGAAGTATCAATAGAGTACCGTATATATTGTTTTCCTCTAACGTAGGACTTAAAAATTGACACAATATGGGAATCCAAAAGTCTTGCAAATGAAAATATTTTGATTATCTGTTTATCTCCAGCTTGGAAAAACATTCAGCACATAATAATGCACATGAGTACCATAAGATATAAAAGGATCATGTGCTTGAACTGCACTGTCAAAAACCTGGTTAAACAGCCTTAGAAATATCAACACAACGAAAAAGACAAGCAAGCAACATAACTTTCCCAGTTAACTTCTAGCTGAGCGTTTCACATGCTGGATAAGCTTCTATTTCAAACAAAACATACTGGTACATATATCTTGTTGACTAAAGACTTTCAACCTCTGATAACCCTTGCCCCTAATAAATTTGACACTCTTGTAAGTGCATAAATCTACACACATGGCAAACATGCAGTGCCATTTGTGGGCGAAATAAAATTGAACCTTTGCTTAAGCTTGAGCTTCTGTCAAATCCCACAGTTAAGACACAATATCGGCTTTATGCTGATTAAGTGCATATGAACATACTAATAAACAAAGGGAATTTTTTCCCCACCCATTGAGCACCCCTCCTACACGACTTAATCACTTGCAAAATTGCTAGGCCCTACTTAAGTTGTATTTAATAGCCTGATTCACTTTAGGTCGCTGCGTCACCCTGCCCAATTGCAAATGGGGTGACCACAAAGCAAGGCTGCCACTCATAGGGGAATTCCCCTACTGTAGGAGGATTTGGTTATGTGTAAGAGGTAGGGGCAACCGATGGGGAGAAAAGCAAGGATGTAGGTAGATGTAGGATATAAACAGGGCAAAATGTCAAAATACAGAAACCCAGCATAAAATGCTGTGATGATTTGATGAAATGTTCCGAACATACCAATCGAGCGTACCACAAATGCACCATGACAACTGTGATTTAAAAATTGATGAAAAGTGGAAAGTCAAATGTAAGGAAGGTCAAAAGGGCATTGGTGTTCATCGTGTCAATGTCTCCAACATCAGAGGAATATCATTTAACCATATTCACATGGAGAGTAGTCAAGGAATTGACGTCAGCATGTCCACGTTCAAGCTCAGCAGCAGCAGACTTTTTGAATATCAGACATGTTTTCGAGTGGAACTGAAAATTGAAAGTGCCGTTGATTTAATTGCTCCTTCCAAAATTGTCATATCACTTGCATCAAATTGGTAAGAGCTATAAAGAGAATATGGAAGTAATTGGGAGCAATCATTAAATAAAGTGAAACATATACTTCCAATCTTGACATCAACAAGATGCATAAGGATCTCCATGGCAAAGCTCGAAAAAGTTATATGGGCAGATATTCTGAAAGTGCACAATGCATGAAAGCGAGGAAACGCTGCATTTTGATTGAATTTGTTGC
>JAAAKL020007874.1:0-16447 GCA_010016065.2 Carybdea cf. marsupialis auct. non (Linnaeus, 1758)
CGATCTATTAAGCGCTGAGATGTGCGACCAACATACCGTGACCCGCAACGGCACTGAAAATTGTAAATTACATTATTGAGTTGGTGGGAAGGCAGCACATCCTTCTTAGCTCTAGGTATACATCGCTGATAATTGTAAACAACCCTGGGGCTGCAGGAATAATAACAAGTAGAAATGGCTGGGTAGGTAAAAGGAATTGGTGTTCAGATTAGCTTTAATTGGTTGATATGAATGGTTATCTGTTCTTGTATCCTATTAATCTGTTTTTCTTTTTCTTTTTTAATACATAATTACCCCATTTTTAGTCTACATTTTCCTTCTTCTTCTTTTTTTACCTTGAAATTATTGTTTCGTGCTACAGGACTCACAAGGAGAACAGTCGTGTACATATATTTCATCATGTAAATACTATGTATATTTTTGATGTGACTAACCTGTATATAGATTTGTGAATAATAACAATTCGTGAAACCGCTAATCTATTACATGATTTCTAAAACGTCCGAAGTAATTGATTAACTCCGTTATGACTTTTGTAATTTCGATTCCTTGCTTGTAGTTAAATATTTTGTCAGCAGTGAAGTATGTACCAACGTGTAATCGGAAGAGAATCGGCGAAAAGCTCTTTTTTGTGTGCAAATGATGAAATACGACCATGCCTCTAAAGTAATCCAAAGGGGATCTAAAAGATTGCTAGTGACTTTAAACGTGGTAGTTATCGTGGATTGGTGTTGATTTAATTCAGTTGCAATCTTGAATGCACAAGACCTCTTCTGATGCGCAGCAGCCCGTCGGGTTCCACAATTGTGTCCTGTAGGTTTCAAGTTTCAAAGCTTTCGACAGTGCTTCTTTTAGGTGTTGCAGTGTTTGTGACGAGAAATATTTAAGACGTCCGTTTAAAGAAGGAGTGATTATTGGAACGGCAAGACCTATGGTTTGAATTTAATTCGACACAAAGCCATGATAAATCCCTCATCTAGAGCCACCGTAAGTTTCTGTTACATTTGAATTTTATGCACTTGAAATGAACTAAACTCGATACAATTCCGACGTCTAAAGGAAGCCTATGTTAGTAGTAAATCTGGTATTTTTCTGTATATTTTGATGAAACACAGGGATTATTATGTAACTGCACGAAATAGCAAATTCATTTTGTACTTAAAACCTTTTTCGTCTGACACTCCTCAGAGCACAATTCGTCAGAGAATAACCGAAAAGGGAATCAACGATATTACTTACCCAACTGTGTTTACAAGGTAGCCAATCAGAATTCTGACTGTCAGATTGGTGTTGTTTTGACCAATCATTGTCCGTGAAGCTGAATGGTTAACCTACAAGGCCCAATGAGAAGACAAATTCTTTTTGTCTACAAAGCAACGGTTTCCTTGCTTTGATGTGAATGGATTCTAGAACGGCCAAATGAAAAGCAGATCTAGCTTTCCCAATTACTCGGAAGCGATCATCCGTATACATATACATTTCGTTGATTCCCTTTTTGGTTATTTTCTGACGAATTGTGCTCTGAGGAGTGTCAGATGAAAAAAGCTTTTAAGCACAAAATGAATTCGCTATTTCTTGCAGTTGTATATATATAATTATCAATATGATTAAAAGAACGTTTGTAAAGTATTTTTGAAATCATTTTCACACTTTCTAATTAAACGCAAGCACTTACAGTGTCAGATATCAATCAAATGCTAATATGCTGTAATAGGTTGCAGTTCTTTTTAGATCTACAGTATACAACATATTTTTGGCGCATCGTCTTTTGATAATGCAGCCCCAAAAGGGGTCAATAATTTTGAAAACGTCATGGCTATTCATTTGAAAGATAACATCAAGATCATAACAGTACAGTCTCCTCTCTGTTTTAGGTATCAGGGCTCATAAAATTGCAGTGTATTGGGGCCAGGATTCGGCGTTTCGTGGTAAAGAAAAGATAGAAGCCGACCTTGAAGTAACTTGTCGAGATTACAAGTATGACACGATTCTCTTGGCTTTTAATGACATGATTTCTGACTCCAGAAATAAAGGTAGGATCAGTGTTACTTGTGATTTACGCCATTTCTTAGTATCCTCTATTTTCTTTGTTTTGTTATAATGAGCAAATCAACTAATCAAGGATATATAATCATTGACGTTTCCGTGACAACAAATTCCTTTGTGCTTAAAATTATTCTTGTGGTCGTTGGGCTGGGGCTGTGTGGGGGTGGAAGTGACGTAAATAGCTCCAACATCACAAGCAGTTACTTTGTGGCAAAACAGATTTTACTATTATTTATTATTACAACATACACTTCCTGTTAGAGGTTGTATCTCGTCTTGATTATCAGTAAATGCTAACTTACCGTTTCCACACTGTCGATCGAAACCGACGATCTAAATTATGAGACGATCTAAATTTTAGTTCCTCGCTTTAGATCGTCAGTGTGGAAACGGAGACGATCTACAAATCTAGAGATATAGATTGTCGAATTTGGTTCGTCCAACAGGCACACCTTAGTCAAATTAGGTCGAGAAAAATTTATGTGTGATTGGGTGTGGATACGTAACGACATAAATCGTTCAATACGGTATCAATCGTCTCAATGTAGACACCTGAAAACGGAAGCATGAAATGCCGGATTCCATAAGAGCCAACAGAGGAGATAATTGTGTTTGCCTTTGTATTATTCTGGAGCTGTCTCATTTAGGTGATTAGCTGGCTTCCTATGGAATTCGTCAAAATGCTTCCGTTTTCAGGTATTTACATTGAGACGGTTAATACCGTTTTCGAATGATTCCGTTTTCAAAGGCGTGATCATTTGATGCCGGTTAGGAAAACGTTTCAATGTAAACGCAAGGCCAATCCGGCTTCATTTTGTTCCCTTTTCAAATGAAAACCGCATAATGTAAACGGGGCCTAAGATGATTGTTCGCATGCCATTCGTGGAATAGTTTTGATTGCCTCGTATTTCACCTTGCTTGTTCTTCACAATAATCATACTTTGAGTGTCGTACATAGCAACATATTTCCACAAAGACAGCAATTTCTCTTATATATATGTCAACAGTATCCAGTTTACAACTAACTGTTTGTTTCGCTACTCTCCGACGATTTTGAGCACAAAACACTGTTTGGGATTTTATCTTGTTCATAAACAGTAGAAGAAGCTGAATAGGAAACCTTACTTGAGAATGAAAAATAACAATCACCTAGATTCTGGGGGCTGCATTCATCTGGATGGTATTGTAGCCTTGCATGTGAAACTACACAGTCATTTCAATGGTTTGTTTGTCATCAAAAACGTTGACCATGCTAAAATTGCAAATAAAACTCACGGCAATATCCTTTGATTTGCCTACAATGTGTCCCTACAAGACGTTCCTAACAGTAAATGTAGTTTCTGCTTTGAGAATCTCATGATTTCCTTCGCGACTTCAAGGCGTTCATGAGAGAACTTTGAGGCACTGCCACGACATCTAAAATCGGGAGTAAATCTGTTCAAATGTCAGACTTTCTGAAAATCGTCCTGATTCGTGCTGAGATCAACAACCGTGAAATCAGGCTCCTGAACAATAGACGTACGTCATACCAACTGTGAGCCTGCCAGACAAAATCGTAGCGTGTAAATCAGCCTTTATGGTGGATGTTCCATTGTTGGCTGTACTCGAAATCGCTAGATACGATTTGATTATTTGCACCTTTATTTAACTCAGATAATTTCTTTATTATCCGCTTTGGTAGTTTTAGTTTTCCATAATTTGCTTGCATAGGAATTAAGATATATCCAATACTGAAAATCGTCAGTTGGTGGTACTTAGTGATATGTTGAACCCAAGTGTCTTTCTAAAGAGAACCAATAGAGAATAATCGTTGAATCATTGGTTGAAGAACGTTACTGTCTTCTTCGGCAATGATCCTAGTAAAGAAATTGATATTGCAATACTGCTAATGGCAGGGTCACACCAACAATTTTCAGATGGACTCCAACCTTGACAGCTTGGAGAAAGTTTGGCGCAAAGCGCAGGACGGATATATTTGGAAACAGTTGGTACACCAAAGCGCGGATCTCGTATGACAGGATCGGGTAAAATTCACTATGCTGTTTTTTGCTTGTCTTTTCTCTATGCCCATTTTATTTTTGCTCTAGATAACCTGCCAAGTATTAACTTCGATGGTCACTGTAACGAAACATTCGGCCCTGAATATAAGACATTACTCCGCTGTAGCAAAATAGAGAAAGGAATAGAAGAGTGTCAAAAGAAAGAAATCAAGGTTTTGCTGTCAATCGGAGGTCCAACGGCAGACGGAACACTTCCTAGTCCCGCGAAAGCAAGGGAGTTCGCTGGTATAATATGGAACCTTTTCCTGGGCGGTAAACAGCATCTTCATGACCTGCGCCCATTTGGGAAGTAAGTATTCCTACGTTTATATTTAGAGAACTTTTGAGCGGTTTATGCTAGCAGCTGTTCATGTGCAAATTGTTGCATAACTTGTTGAGACTCGTGGAATTTTATCAAAGTTGCACGTCCAAAGGAACATGAAAAATATTAAAGAGTACATCTTCCAACCAACTGCGACCTTGTTCAACCGGTCTAGGAACAGGAAACTACTCTCGGCTGAAGTTGTAAAAAGCTGCACTGCACTGTTTAATGACATCGCTTCAAGATATCGTGTGATTTTTAAATCATCATGTGTCAGTAATGAGAGCACGATAAAACAGTTGCTAAAATATCATGAGTGCGATAAGGGACATCTAACTCGGAAAACACCAAAGCAAACAGATATTAAGATAACTGGTGTAAGCAAGAATTACTCTAGCTTGGTTCGATATGGATGTGTTGGCAGATATCTAGGCCTACGCATGAAGTAGAAAAATAACAGCAGAAATCATGAGGCCAGCCAATCCTTAAGGAGCAGGGAGGAATTCTTGCATCTATTGGAGGAACCATATATTTGAACTAGGGAAAAATATTGAGTGTGCATTAGGGCATTTATATCTGCGGTATCATGAAAAGGCAAAAGTATTCGATTGGTGGACAATGCTATTCTTAGTTGCATCCATTCTTAGTTAATCTGCGTCAGACGGCACATCCTGCTCTGCCAATTCTATCACAATGTAAGGACAACATCCAAGTTTTTCACACCTGCGGATCCATTGCTTTAACGATGATTTCTTTTACCTTTGCTTTCTCTTACTTCGTCTTTTGTTCAGAAAAAATATCACTTACACAATTAAGCAGTCGACATCTGGGATGATTTTGTTTGACTTTCCACTTTTACTTCAAGATTCCTGGAAAAACGTACTCCAGTATCTTGCAACCCGGATCATGCTTGGGCTGCATCTATTTTTATGTGCAACCATTGCCGGTACATTGCAAGAAAGGAAATGTTGCAAAAACCTGCAAGGTTATACAACCTTCTCTAAATTCACCTTTAGGTACCATAAATGCTTTTCGGTTACTTATCCCTAAATTCTTCAGAAAGCTTGTGAGTAGACGTCAACAACAAACGGGAAATTCAAACAAGAAAGCGGTTGGTCAGGCAATGACAATGGCACAGGAGGCAGACGCTGCAAAGATCCTACACCACATGTCAACATTGGAGTCTTTTCTTTGCAAATTCATTATTTTTTAGAGTATCACTACCGTCGAAAATCCATAAGCTCACTTTTGGTGACAAATGGCACCGTCTCCTTTGGTTTGTTCTATCGCTTGACGGCACTAGATCATGTGTGTCTGACATGTGGTAAGATAATTAGTCGAGAATTCACAGCGTTCTCTTGGACTGTATATTTTCGGCGCTGGAACTATGACTGAACGAGTACTCTATCGATCTCAAGAGGCAATTCTGACTTTTTCGTTAATATATTCTAGTTTCGCTTAATCACAAGATTCTTTTCCAGTTCTAAACAAAATCGTTTCCTTTTCTTACTGAATCCTACTTACACCTTTCTTTTATAATCAACACAACTGACAAATGACGTAATTGATTATAACAAGAAAACCTCCTAACAATAAACAATAGTTAGCCTCGTTGTGAATGTGGCCAATTTTCTACAATGTGCTCGTAACTATCGTCATCGTTTGGTAGAAAAAGCCATGTCACAGATAAATGTATCCAAAGTGATGCAATACACCGGTATTGCTGTAGTATTTGAATACGCAAAGGTTTGTCATCTGTTTGTATTTACTTACTTTGTATCTAGAAAAGCTTGAATGTTGATACGTACCCTATTTATAAATTTGATTTGTTTCAGTGTCGCAATTTACAAATTATATCATCATTAGGTGTTCTTAAAAATTTTAAATTCATGGATATTCTGATTTTGTAATTCCTCTTCTTTGGGGGTTGGATGAGGGTGATGCTATTAAGCTTTTTTATATCTACCCTGTTCGCACAAACAAATGTATTGCAAACACATTTGCTACGATTATTTCTATACTGCAAACACATTCCTATAATAATTGATATAGTAGTAGACAGCTGAAAGCTTTAATCTTGGCCTCTTTATGAAGTGCTTTGTTTCCTCTTAGAATGTGGAAAGTACGACTCATATATAATCACTGATCTCTAAAAAAGATTGAATCAAGCAATCTCATTGTTTGCAGCAGTGAAAAAGTGTGGTCACGAATTCTAGCCCCTAGAAGTTAAAACAGTGCGGGAAGGTCCGCCATGTTGCGTAGCATTGTTTGCAAGCTTTGCTTGATGGGGACTAAAATGACGTTTCACTATCGACTTCGCTTTGAGACGAAGGATGCTTCATCCAGTGTGTTTTAGAGATCAGTGCTCATATATAGGAGGGACAGCCTTACGTTTTGTACATCCTGGTGTTTTCCCTGAAAAAGGGGTTAGAATGAAATCTCCATTTCGAGATGATAGTTACTCATTCATGTAGTGAAAAGGCTTTATTTCCTCACATACTTAGTCATTAACTGCATAAACATGTTAAGCCTGTCATGTCCCCACAGTTATATTTTCAATGTCTAAAGAACCCCCTACCTCCCGTGCAAAATCCCACGACCCTTTGAAATCTGTGTTTTATGATGGTTTGTACGATAACTCGAATTTCGTATTTCTCTGTTAGATCAATATTGGACGGAATCAATTTGTCGATTGAAGGAGGGCAAGCCCTTTACTGGGACATCTTTGCAACTGAAATCCGTCGTTATGACGCCTCAGATCAAGAACGCGATTATCTCATAACGGCCAGTCCATCCTGTCGGGTTCCTGATCATTTTCTAGGACATGCTTTAAAACAAGCAACGTTATTTGATGAGATATATGTAAAGTTCTATAATGAGGAATGTGGAAACGGAGAAACGTTTGATCCAGAGTTGTTGAAATTAAAAGGCAAAATCTTTTTTGGCGTACCAGCGGATCCTCAAGCTTCGTCTTCTTCTAAGTTCTTTAAAAAAGTTGCAAAGCTACAACAGATTTATAAGGTATAGTATAGGTAGTTATTGTAGTTCTGTTAATAAGAGGGCTTTGACGCACAAGAATGCCAGGTGGGGGTGGGGCACTGATCTCTAAACAACACTGGATGGAGCATCTTCCGTGTCAAAACGAGGTCAGTTATTGGACGCCATTTTAGTTCTCATCAAAAATAGCTTATAAACAATGTTACATAACATGGTGGACTTTTTAACTTCTGGAGACTAGTATTCGTGACAAAACTTTTTCTGTTGGAAACATTAATAAGCTCGATCCAGTCTTTTTTTGAGATCAGTAGGGTGGGGTCATAGCTTGTTGTGTGCACCCATGATGCATCCTGCAGCATCAGTATCAGTGAAGTATGATATTGATTGACAACTCGGTAATACTTCTTCACCTTTCAACGAGGAAAAACGAGTGTTATAAGCTATTATTTTCAGTAGCATTTGAGAAACAGTTACAGATCAAAAAAACATTTTATTTCTGAGAGGATATATAGCGTGTTAGGGTCCATCAACATTTTCAAAGTTTGGAAGCACGGAAATACAGCTTTCATTGCTTAAACGTTAGAAATTTCTAGCAGTGTGATTACTTACGGCAACTGGATGAACCAATTCGATACCGGGCTTTGAATAAGTTTATTGACATTTATAGTAAATGTATTAGTGAACATGCTACTGTTATAAATCGTAACGTCACGAAGGAGATATATGACGCCAGTCAGATGTCATGAAGACATAACGGCACAAGTTGCAGCCCACTCACCTACTGTTCGGCAAAACAATTTTTAATGGCATATTTTTTTAATGGAACAAATGATGAAAAAAAGATTTTTTAAAATCGAAAATACTAAAGATACTTATTCCATATAATGTCTGAAATCTGGAACGTTAATTGATCATTGGGAGGAGTATACAGCGACTGAGAAAATACTCATCTATAAGCAATCTATTATCAATCTTCCATCAATCTTCTTACAATCCGCTATCAATCTGCTTCAAAGCTTCCATCTATCCAATCTTATTTTGCTCCAAATTTCTTACTCTGAAATACACTTTTACAATGACAAAAATAGACATTAATTAATTATTCCATACATAAATTATACACTCTACCCTACAATTAATAAATTCCATTTCTCCTAATCTCTCCAGAAATTACGTACAAGAAATATTTACTACGATCCGTCACACTCAACGTTTTCTTCCTAGCATTTATTGGAAGCGATCGAAAATGGGCAAAATCCTAAGGGAGACTCCCTGACAATACATACACCCAAGTCTGTAGTCTGAGGTTTATTATTATGATTCGTATTATCTTTACTTCGGTATCCATCTACCCTTCGGATGGGAGTGCCAAGAGCAAAGAAAAACAAAACATTTAAAATACCGCAGATTTTTTGCCAATTTCTTGCAGATCAGAGCAACTGAATAAAGGTGATACTTATCATCAGCTCATTTTTGTAATTTTACAATTTTTAGATGGGAAAAGTGACCGTATTTTCTTAATTGATACATTTGTGTGGAGCTAAAATACCAGCTATTACCAGCTAAAATAATGAAAAAAATTGTTTTCTCCATTGCTATCATTGCTGTATAAATAAGTCTTTTATCGCGTTGTATCATGTATAAACTGTGGCTATGGTTTTCTTCAGTGTCGAATTTAGCATCTAGGATGCCGAGGCAAGCCGAAATCGGATGCCTCGCTTTCAGTAGGTTCATGAGCGCCTTTTTTTGGTGGCATACTCGAATTCGAACGTAACGTATCGCCCAGTTAGAGTGAGCAATGTCCGGGGAGAGAGCACATTTACAGGGCTGGTCTCCCGTTGCCTTCTCCAACCGATAGTCTTTCTGTCGGGCTAGATGGGATTCGAACCCACAACCTTTAACATGTGAGTCCGATTCCTTAACGACTACACTACGGCGGCTATTGAGCGCTATTGCATTTGTAACGCAAGTTTCTTTTAAATTTGTCTTGTAAAGGGCATTAAAGAAAATACCATTGGCTACATTATTTAAAAGAAACAATACTTCTTATATCTGATGGTAAAAAAGCTCTCCCAAACGTTAAGCTAAGAGGTGAGGTTCAACAATTTCCAAGTTCCCACACACGATATTTCACGGATGTTCTTACAAAAGAACGTATTAAGTTCGCGGTCTCCGTCAGTCTTAGGAAACATTACAGCATTAAGTACTTTTATCAGAGACTGTCACTAGATTTAATTGTTTTCGCTTATTTCTCCAGACAGTAGTTGTATTTTCAACTTTTGTAACCATTTAAGTACTCAGCATCCAAGTTTAGCCCCTTTAAATATTCGACGAAGTCATTCGACAAACAGTTCCTTAAATCTTCTAAGAAATAGTCCTCCAAAACGCTCCAACTCCTTTTCAACTTTATTTCTACTGTTTGACTAGAAAAGTATAACGATGAAAGGAGGGGAAATGAAACGAATATGGCATGATTATAATAATGATGATTTCTAAATAGGCATGAGAGCTCCTATGACGTAGCCAGTTATCTACGACTGCTACCGCTATCAAGAGGAGTGCTGCACTTTTGTACTGCATCTGCAAAGGCCACTTGCTTCTATCAATTAGTCACTGATTTAAATTAAGGATACTAAAATTGACTAACAATATGACTACAATGTGTTAAAAAACTGTTTCATACAAAATGAAACTGATTCTTATATCAACATTGAGTGTGGAGATCTTTTTACCCAGTTCATCAGAGCAGGGAAACTTTCATCGGTGATAATTCAGGGTAAGGCGGTAGGGAAGCGTTACAGAGGCAGATGCGGGCGGAGGTGGTTTGGTGATATCAGGGAATTGACTGGAAGGAATATACAAGAAATGTATGGAGAGGTTCAATAAATGCTATCTTAAACCCTCAAATCTGAGGTTTGAACAAGACTTAAGGGTGAAGACCTTGCCCCCGGGATCGGGTGCCCTAAATACGTTTGAAAATTAAGACATAGGTACTTAAGAATAGACATCCGACTTCCATGTAGAGGTGCCAACGGTCTACTGTGCAAAAAACCCGGTTGTTTCTGCTTCTGATAACCGCTTTGTCTCCCAGGAACTTGAGAAAGGAACCACTAACATAGTGGTTGTGAGAAGAGAGGATTTGAAATGATAAGTTTTTGAATAGCTAGCTCAGTTCGTAGAGCGCCCGCCGAGAATGCGTGGGTCACGGGTTCAAATCCCATTGGTGGAATACTTTTCTCTTTCTTTTTTAATATCCATTCAAAAGGTATCATTTCAAATCCTCTCTTCTAAAAAAACACTTTGCAACTTTCAATGAGCTGTGGACTGCATGATGGGCCATATGGCAGTCCTTCCATGGTCAAGTTATATGGCGCAGGAGGCAGGTCTCCAAACTTGTGTAGAGCTGGATGTCGATGTCCTCCGTTGGAAGACTTAAAGCTAATGTGGCGACTAGAGAAATAGACTATGTTATCAACGGGGGTCACCTAGCTTATTTGGTAGTGCGCACGCCGCGAATGCGTGGGTCACGGGTTTCGAATCCCGTCGGTGACAAAGTTTTCTACTTCTCCAGTATCTATTCAGAACCACTAACATTAAAGTCGTCAGGTATTTGACAGGGTGCAGAATACTTTACTCCTTTACAAGAATTATTGGGGTGGCACCGATTGATGGCTTTCTTCTGTTTCCATTAACCATTACAGGGATTGAAAAAGGAACCTAAATTCGGAGGCTTCATGATCTGGGACGCCAGCTACGATCAGAGTAATATAATCGATGGAAAAGTTTACAGTGAGCACATCGCTGCCTTTCTAAGTAAAGAAGAAGTAGAGCCTCCATCAACTCCGAATCCTGCTCCACCTCCACCTCCAGCTAAACCTGGTAAGATACATTTAACACTGTGTTGGGTTTTACTAGTTAATTTTTTTGCTTGTAAAGCACTGGGAACAGAAGAGGGCCCATGCAGTACTACAGGTCATAGATTAGCGGTAGTTCACAATTTATTCAAAGTGTGATGTACGATTAGTGAAGGAGTCCTTACATTAGATGTATTATGGCTAGCTTGATGTGGTTTGCGTTTTCTTAGCATTTAGTGAAACAGTGAGAACGTTTTGCGTTGAAATAACCTTCCAAGTACAGTTCAGACCCAGAAAAGAAGTAGACACACTTAATTTAGTATTATAAAAAGTGAAAAGTGTCTTCTATCAAACCATTTCTCTTTTGCACTCTTTGGGGAAGATTTTTTTATGGGTTGATTTCCCGATCAGAATAGAAATCGGTAGGCAGTTCAACAGTTCAACGTATCCAACAATGTCGAACAATTACCATCTGAAGTTAAATTCATAGAAGATATTTATGTTTCGACAAGGAAACACTGTCAAATAAAGTAACTTTTAAAATTTTTGGTCAAAGATTAAAAAGTCATCTCATAGGTCACGTGGACTTAAACCTGTTGTACCTTTTTCGAATGCCCCTTGTATATTGGTCACTTTTTAAAGGTAGGGACCAATAAATTAGCAAAAGCCTTGAAGGATTTTCTCTTCTCGGGGTAAATATTTAGGGGGGGGGTTGGATTATGTCCCCGAAAAAAATTCTCTTTTGCCCGAAAGTTATTGGGACATGAATCGACGGTCCTGCAGACGGTTGCATCGAAGGGGGATAGGGTAAACTACCCCCAATTTTGAATTGGAAAAACTTTGCTTAATGCTACGGCAATGAAAGACACGCACAGTGAACAAGCTTTTGTTTGTAAAAATCTTAGACATATCTGGAGTGGGACAGTATTTATGAGGTTTTTTGCGCCAGATAGCCATCTGATGGTCTTTTGACTGTAAAATGCGAAATTCAAATCATGTTTTTCCAAACTAAAATACTTCGCGCCTTCTTTATTGCATGGTTAGTAACCAATTAAGATCTTTCTTAGCTTGAAAAGAACCGATTGACAACGGACACAACTCTGTATAGCACATAAAGCTTCTTAAATGATCGAAAACAATGCTAACTGCGATCATATTGTGTTCTCTTTGCTTAAAAACGGACTATAAGTTAAGTCGCCCTGTATCGTAAGGGGGCAAGTCACCGACCATTGCATTGACTGTTTGCATGTTCGTTTTCAAATTAAATTTCATTCACACGTCAAAAAGGGTGATTTGGTAACTTTTATCAAATAGCTGTAGGCCTAGTTTACATTTCCCCTTGAGGGCCGGCGGTCTATCCCGTCGATCTCTACCCCATTAACGACTTTACCTTAATGATGTTTCAACCATGGGAATATGCAAATACAACAAAGCAAGAGCCTAGTATCCCAAGCAAGTTTTGTGTCCTGCCTTTTGTTTATTTCCCATTATGAAAAAGTGGCAATGCGATCACAGAGAATCATCATTTCTTTGTGTCCTGTCTGGATCAAAGAGTCCTGTTAAACAACACACATTTTGTACATTTTCCTTCTATTGCCTAGTTTCCAAAGGTCTTTATTGTGGAACTTGGTGAAAATAGTAGCGGAAAGAATCCGGTTTCGGGTTGGCATCATTTCCCATCTATAAGCACTTCAGTTCGGCAGGAATGCCGATGCTAATTCAGAGGGGTGGTAAGACTTAAAATTATTTTATTTTTATTTCTTATTAAGGAATTATAAAAGGCCACCCTCCCCCAAAGTTTTGCCTGAAAAAATATAACATTTTAACAAACTGGAGGGCGGCAGCCCCCCTCAGCCCCTTTGGCCGTGGGACCATGATGATGATTTACTGACCAAACTAAGAAAAATTTGAAGCTAGGCAAGGTAAATATGGCCAAAAATGGTAACTTTCTAAATGCCACAAGAAATGTTTGTGTCTCAGTTTACGAAGGGTAGTCAAGTTTAACACTTAAAATAATCGTAAAAGACAAGTTAAATCATCGTGTTGAATTGGGATTCCATTGTTGCGTTTTCGCACCTGAAGGCTATGTTGAAGATCTTAGCAGTAAAATCGTGCCATGACATTGCAGTCCAGTGTTTCTTGATTTCCACTACAAGTTGATCGACTGTGGTTCAATTCGAGGTTACAAGGTTTTCTCAGCCTTCCATCTGTCGCAACTTCACGCCACAACTCTCCCTAGTTTAAGGTATTTGTAGCAAGCACGATCCAGGAATCAGAAGATCGATTTCTGCTTCTTGCTTCTGCGTCTGCGTCTAACTTTACAACGAAACATATTTTAATCTAACCACTACAAAAAGGGAAAATGTTAACAAATTAAATCTAAGTAACAAAATATCTACTGACGATAGTAAGTTCTTTCGCATTTTCGAAAGTAAGAACAGCTCAACCCAATCTAAATGTTTCCTGACTATTCAGCATGTAAACGAGGCTGTGTGTAAATATGATATGATTCACTACAGAACGTGCACACTACACATGTACTCGAAAATAAATACGCTTCCTACTAAATACGGCTTTATTACTTTTCCATCTTTATGGTACAAGTTACGCATCGAATCTTGTTTCACCGTAGTGAAATCAAGAAAAATTCGACTTGGATGAAGTGTCGAATAACGAGTGTACCGTTGGATGTCCTTCCTTCCTTCCTTCCTTCCTTCCTTCCTGTGAGATCCTCCATTGAGGTACTATGCCATCAGGGAGGTGTGCTAATGCCTTTCCGCACTGACTCGACGAACTCCTCCTTTGATTGTGTTGCACGCTTTGCTTGATTTATGTCCACTCCAAGTATCGTGGATCTCGGTAGTACGGTTTTGTTGCTTTGGCAAACATCATTATCTTTGTAACATTGTTTTTCCGCTCTACATACATGGGCAATATATGTCAAGTATTGGGCATTGACATAGCTAGTTACATTTTGTGCTCCAACAATTTTCCGCATCTGCCTCCTCGTCCTCATCAGTATCATTACTTTGGGGGGCATGTTTTACTACCTTAAGCCATTAGGAAAACAACAATAACAACTTAAAAGAGAATTTTACTATTGCAGGAATAAAATTTGTAACCAACCCTCTATTATTTTTCTTTACAGCAAGCCACCACAGTGCTGCCACAAATGGAGGTTATTCTCGGAAGCACGATGGAGGTTTCTACACTTGCTGATGCTACTTGCACACCTACATACATAGCATAGTATATTTATGGAATAACAAAAACGCAGTATAATGGATAGGTCACACTGGGGCAATAAATAATGTCATATTTTACTTTTTCTACGTTGATTTGTATAACCATTTTTGTAGATTTTGGAAAAAACAATTAGTCAGGATTTTAACTTATAAACAGACGAGGGCTAGTCGTAAGTCATAATTTTGCGAGAATTTTAAGTTTTTAATTACAAAAACCGTAACCAAACCTATATACCATTTTTTGGTGATATTTCATTTTGTAGCATTGATTTTTACCAACCACACTAATATAACTTTGAATAACTGTATTTTGATATTCCAATAATTTATAAAGCTTGTGATGCTTTAAGCAGCAGAGTCTAGTTTTGATTGGCAATAGATGCAGACTACATTATACCTCAGAATGATTTTTCTATGTTATATTTGATATCTGCACTATTAGCAATTTTCCAATGCTCTTTCAGATCCTATCCTTGATGGAGGCTCTCTCTCTTTGACGAGCAGAAAAGGATAGTCAATAATAGACATCTGCACGAGATAATAGATTCTGACCTGTCTTTCTAGTTTTCGGGGATACTGATTATGTATTGATAGACAGCGCATAAAACATCGATTACAGACAGCATTCAAAACGGACGCTTCTAAACTATTTCAAAGCCATGATATATGCAGACTCATATGTTCATCATCGTAAAAGCGGATCCTATTTAACTCCCCTCTACAATGCGGAGGGAAAGTGATGACGTCACAAATGAAAAGGTTTGGAAATAGAAATTTTCGACTTAAGATATCTAAGTGCAAGCCTAAAATAAGCTGTTTCCATAAATACCAGGCCTGTAGTGCATCTAGTGTTTAGGCGTTTCAATTTCAAAAATCTCTGGTCAAAACTATGTTGATATTCCTTGGATCCTTAAGTTAGGATCCAGCACTAAATAATAAGGTTTTGTTAGAGAGATTTAAATCTTTGAAAGCTGAATTCTCGGTGTTGGGAAAGGGCAACACTACAAATTTTCGCCACTGACATTCTTTCTAATAGGGCGATACGCAAATTGAGTATTTTGCCCTAACTCAAAGTTTTTCAAGATCGCGCATAGGAATCAGAATTCATTGCCTTTCTCAGTAAACTCATATAAATTGATTACATACCAAAGTCTGTCTGCATGTTCACACACCTGCTTTCAGAACAAAAACAAAACCTGCATTAAAAACAAAACTTTATATCACCGCTCAAGTTATGTTTATTGTTATAAACAACTTCCTGACATATTCATTTTCTTAAAATGCACTTTAGTTGTCAATGGTTGATGATAAATATCAAAAGAAATGCCCTTCCTAAAAGAGCATATATCTTTAAAAATATGGACAACGGCATTTTTTAATCCTTCACTCAATACAAGGCAGTGTTGCCACTTCAAGGTATCGAGTTACTTTGACAAAGTAAAAAATAGATGTAATTAAGACAAGACAAAAGAAAAAGATTTCCAAGAAGATGGCGATTGACATTAGATTTAAAAGTGTCAAGATCATAAATAAGAGGGAAGATGTCTGAAAACAGAGAGTTTCAGATCTTCGCAGTCGTTCGTTTCGTGAATTAAAACAGAAATGTCATGCAGAGATTCAGCATACCGAGTGGACCTTGACCTGATGAGAGGAAGAGAAGCCAACTCCTAGGAACACTTACCAAAGTAGTATGTGTAGGAAAGACTTCTACGGTGAGACAGAGGTTAAAGTGTGCAGGCCAGTTCAGGGCCAACCGTACGAGAAAATTGTTTTTGGAGCCGGTCAAATATCTTGAGATAACACTTTGGTACACCAGCCCAAAGATGAGAACAATACTCCGTGCAAGGCTTGATCATTACCTTATAAAGATATAACACAACGAATTCCCATAACAGAACTTTTGAACGAGTTCCTTCCCAGGTCCGTACTTGTTAACTAGCTGAC
>JAAAKL020007875.1:0-16444 GCA_010016065.2 Carybdea cf. marsupialis auct. non (Linnaeus, 1758)
TAGAAAATGATAGATAATATCGAAAATATTCACCAAGACGAATAACGCCATTGTATGCTCTGTACATGAACAATTACTCTTTAAAAAGCTCGTGAAAGAGTCCAATTTAGATATCCACTAACTGTCAATAGCAGCCAACAATTCTTCATAAAAAACATGTATACTTGATGATTATTATATACTAACTGGAGCCTAGAAATGAACACATGGGCGTTTCATAGATTGAGGGTTATCAAAAAACCCAACAGTCATTCTCAGCATCACATGAAGAACAACACTTTAAAAAACTTTGAGTAGGTACGAAATAGTGGTGACATAGATGTAAACATGACATTCGGTGCTTGTCTACATGCAACTTGAGCTAAAGGACATCGCCAGAAGGAGCTACGCCCTGTTTAGATCCTCCTTTACAGTTTCTATACCCTCCCTATTTATGAGGCGCCTTGAATTTCATATCCCCGTTCCGCATGAACATTGTTATCTCCATGTCTTAAGCCGGATGCAGTAATTAGCTTTCTCTACATTTTCTTGGATACTCTTCACACGACTCGTTCTTTTCTTAGCGGTAAAACCAAGATCAATGTGGATTTGCGTATACTTTGCGACCATCAATAACTCTTACTCCAACTTCTATTGGGTGAAAAGAAGCTTACTATGCATCCTTATTTCCACAACCTCGCATCTTCTACATTACTTTCCCAGCGCACTAACAGTTCTATAATTTTCATGAGTTTCCGTCCTTCGCACCAAATCACTAGGTCCAATCTACTGCGTGGTTGGCATCGGTAAAAAAGAACTGTCAATCGAGATCAACCGACTCCAATCTCCTTCCCAGTTTGGATCGCTCATCCATCTTAGTGGAACCTGGCGCCATGTATGTCGGTAGTGAAGAACCAGAAGTAAATTTGACAAAATGTGTCAGCTTACTACATCTGCATTTATCAAAGTCTCCTAATAACCGTCTCTTCGGTTTTGCAGACGTGTTCTCGCCTGGTTCCAGTGCCACAGTTCACTAAATCCTATCTTACACTCAACAACCTTTTGCTCCTAAGAAACACACGTTCCCGTTCCTTTTCGTGAAGGTGAAAACAGCATTTTTTTGAGAAGAAAGAATAATATGCGAATTGTACATTGAGATTTTCCCGAAAGTCGACGCGGAGACAAAATGTAGCTTGCCGTTAGTTTCAAACCATGGTAAATTTTATGAAATCATTTGGTAACAAAGACCTGAATTTCAAAGTGTGAATCCAAACATAATCAGCGCCATCGAGATTTTGTGTCCCTTAGCACTACTTGATATTTATAGGACTTGTAGAAGATCGACGGACTAATTCCAGCTCCCGCTCCTTTCCCTTCTAAATTATTTTCCCAACTACGCCATTGACCTAAAACGACACAAACACGTCCTATGATCTTATATTAATACAACAAATCCCCCATGGAAGTTTTTTTTAAAATTTCTGGCTACCTATCCATGTCACCCTCCAGATCTTACCACCCTTTCAAAATACAATCTTGTTCTAAAAGGTCTTTCTAATCACACCGAAGCACCCATGTCAAGTCACTCTTGAGTTCTCGTGCCTCTTTCAAGAGTCCCCCGAGTTTTCTTACCCTTTTCAAGAGTCCCCCGAGTTTTCTTACCCTTTCAAGACACCCTCGAATTCACGAAACCCTTCTAAAGCAAACTCGAGTTCTTGCAAATTTTTAAGACATCCTGGAGCTCTCTAACCCCTTTCAGGTCCATCTCGCGTGTCTCACAAATCGCACTCTGGTTCTCGTGTCTAGAGATGAACTGCCCAAGAGTTCTCCCACGGTGTCTTCAATACTTCATCTTTCTAACAGTCAGCCCTAACAATGTTTTCAACCTTTTTGTGCCAAGTGGGTTACTTTATGCTTGTCGCTTTGCCCACATAAATACTTAAATACTTGATTAAAACCGTTTTCTATTCCTCAGCAAAACGCGAGAGGCGACAAAAACAACATAAATCTCATGTGTAAATAAACGGCCACGGTGTTTCTGTTACAGCTTTCGCATAACAGACATCAGAATAACTCATTGGGAAAACTCAGATAACCTTCATATCAATAGATTATGGCAACATGTGCTTCTGCTGTACATTTTTTTTACCCTGTTCAGGGCCGAAGCGGGGTAATTTTCCCCTTCAATGACAATCTATTCATGCTTGCAGTCCCCTCTATGTCCTATTCTAAAACTTATGACTGAGCAACTATTTGGGTGACATGGCTAAGGATTATTTCCTGTTGATTATGTCATCAAAATCGTGATGTTTGGGTACGGAGTACAACTCGCATGTTGTGCTAACGATCCATCTATGTACTTTGATTTCCAGACCTAGGGGGAAAGAAGCACTGATGCTCTGAACACGATCTCGTCCCCAATTAGTAACCACTGTCCTAAAGTGAGCACATCTCAGTAAATTAAACATTAACGGCAATTTAGGATGCAAAAATCACACTACCTCTGCAGGTTGGCTTGAAGCTGTCCCATTATCGGCTACACTACCTAAAGAATAACATACAGTTTCATTATATTATAGGAGGGTTGACCTTGTTGATTAAAGAAGTCACGCTGTCATCAAATCGATTTCACAATGACGTGCGCAATTACTGAAAACAGAAAAGAAAGGGTTGCTGCAGCGATATATATAATAATTTTGAAAAAATCATTTGAAGCTTACTAACGTTAATATCAGTTATTAAACTCAATCAACTTGAACAGAAAGGTCTCAAATATTCCTTGATTCTTTGCAACAATAAAACGGTAATAAAACCTACACGCAAGTCAACAAATACCTAGTCCGGAGTTTCCATTTAAGTCTTAAAATAATAACCCCTTTCAGGTATTCAGCTAAAACAGATTAAGTCGCCTAAGTTTGTCCCTCATCCGCTTTGAGTCCTGGTGATACCATATGAATTCTTAGCACAAACGCGTTGCAGCTTTGCTTGCTTCACACCATAAATTCAGTCTCGACGCTCTCCGCCCACAAATGGCAAACAACTATGTCAAATGTAGAACACTGATTAGAATGTTAAAACATGGTGCTAAAAAAGCTAACCTTGACTATTGTCCTTCTGTGGAGTTCCTTGCTTTTTGCCACGGAAAGCTTTAAGTCCTGAATCGTTCTTTTGTCCTTTGACTATTTCCATGAAACTGCCATCAGAAACATAGGCCTTTGAAGTACGATCTGGTAAAGTTGTCCAAAAAGGCGTTGAAGTCTGTTGGTGTTTTGGTGGCCCTTTTCCATACTGAGGACCGATGGCACTTATGTTTTGTAACAGGGATGTATCGGCTTTTGTCTTTGTACCTTTGGGGTTCTTCTGATTAAGAAATGACTGCCTTGCATCCTTAGTAGTATTTAGAGACTCCTATTAAAGTAAACAATAATCAGTGATACATCTACATGCTATAAATCAATGATGACAAACCTTCTACGTAACAGGGTTACATAAGTAATCAAACATGTCGTTTATGTCGGACTTTCTCTAATTTTTTGCGGTTCTCCTTCCTCAACCTCACGCAACCCCCCTTATTTTGTCTAAGTCTAAATTCAACAATAACTTGGCTAAGAAATAAGTATGATATGCATATAGAGATAATCAATTTTGCATAAGCCCCATCAAAGTAGTCAATACTCCAGCACATGCATACCCCCTTTTTGGGAACTACGAAGATATTTGTAATATACATGTACAAAATAATAAGCGAAATGGTGAAGTTTTACAGCAATAACTTTCAGAACGTTAGAAGAATTTTTTCCATTTATTTAATAACTTATCATTGATCAAAAGGCTTCAAAGAAAGAGTCTTTCCAAGACGACGTTAACAGAACAGATAAGAGATTCTAGTTACATTCTATAGCATTGTAAGCATTAAAATTAAGATGGGAACTGGACTGAACGTGCCAATGATCGAGACCACGAAGGGTATGCCTAACATTCCATGAGTTTAATGAAGATTATAATATCGCTTTGGGAACCTTACCTAAGCCCATAACCTATTAAAATTATGGTTGCAAACTCTTCAGTAGGTTGCCTTATTACCTCTTACCTGAGTTTTCCTTAGTTTCTCTTTTCGTGACACGGAGGACATATATCTTGATGGTACAATCTTCACTATAAAGAGATTGAGGGATATCATTATGAAGTAGAAAGTATTAAATAAGTGACGATATGAAGGCACTGATAAAACAAACACCCGAAGACAGTCAACTGTATAAAAAAGGTTAGTTTATACAGGGTTGGAAAGGTATAGGTATATTGCAACTATTGCAAAAACGTCTGAAACAAAAATATGTTAAGGTACTCATATACTATCCAATTACAGTCTTTTATTACTGATCAGTAATTAAGCCACTACCGTCACATAAAGTACTTGTGTAAATAGGTGTTACCATCATACGTACGAGTGGGGCCACAGTTTGAAAACCCTTCTCCATGGGCGTTGGCTATTTTAAACGTCCCCTAGCTATTTTACCTATTTACGTCTAGATATAACAATCTGTAGTTCCGTCGTCTCGAAAGAATCCTTCATAGTTACAGCCATAATAATAATGATGAAGTGAACGCCAGATGTAACATGCTATAAAATTTACTAATTTTAAACTTAGGTAATCCCAATACAATGACTGCAAATCGATAAGTCATTTTAAAAACTCGCTAGCCAACACATTTCCTAAAATTGTAATATCTGAGATTGATCGTAGCATCAAGGACACATTCAACATTGCCTTTAGAAAGAAAGACTGTTTTAGAGTCGCAGCTTGGCGCAAACGTTTGTTTTGAGCAGACCAAGAGTGGACGGTGAACCAAAGTTTAGATAAGAGCAACTTAAGCAATATTAAGAAGGTCCTTATAGATAAAACAAGATAACGGCTAAGGCGTCATCATCCTAAGCCAAAAGATTGCATCCACAAAATGTATAACAGACTATAGGATAACAGTATATTTCAAAACTGTGCAGTGTCAAAAAGCAACATTGGCAAAATTCGAGCAGCGTATCCACAACTGATCACTAGTTAGATCTAGTCAAAGAAGGCTGCTTGACAGGCCACGTTTACCATGCATCACAGCATCCACGTATGCCTCCCCAACTAATTCTGTCTATAACTTAGTTTCACTCAACATAAATGACTGAGGGTTGATTCATACGCTACGATTTGTCACGCAGAGTCACAGTTTGCTATAACGTAAATTCTGTGGTTCTGCCGCCCCCAGGACGGCAGTTGAACAAATCGCGCCGATTTTATAAAACCTGTGACATTGCAATAGATTCACTCCCGATCAATAATGTTGTAGCAGTGTCTGGAAAGTTTCAACATGGCTACCTATCTGTCGCGACGTAAAGCATGGCTTTCACCGAGGCGTCTTGTAGGGACACAGTGTGGCCATTTCAAAGAATGTTCAGTGCATTTGACTTGCACTTTTAGCACGCTGTTGACATTTGTGATGCAAACAAACCAGCTAGGTAATAAATGTGTTGTTTCTTTTCCCTTTAATATGTTCCAGGTGAATAAAGCCCCTAGAAACTAGGTAATTGCTAATTTCAACCACTACGAGCCAGCGTCTCGTGAAGCTTAATTACAGGTGTAATTATATTGAGGTTAGTCACGTGACTGAATCGTCTCCAAATGTGCCCGGCAACTCGTAGGGTATACATCAGTCTTATCTGGCTTTTAAAAATTAAAAACCCCAGCGCCCCATTGTAAACAGGGATTATATCAAGTACAAATGCACTTTCCTAACTTGACCCAAAATTTCTACCCTTTAAATCTTCGTAAGTTCCTTCGTAAGCAGCCACGTATTTACAAATTTTCCTTCCGTTGAAACATAAACAATATATGACAAAGCAAATATCATACGGTTTTTATGAATCAGAACTCTTTAAATCCTTCTAAAATCATTTTCTTTTTTTCGAAGTCACGTTTGCTATCCTTATAAACGAGTTGAGAGTGATGGAACTCTCACAAAATTTTAAAACATACAACGGTAATTCAGCTTCAACTTTGAAAAGGAGAAAACAATTTTTGGCGGCTTCTTGACGTTTTGGAGGCGAAAAATGGCATCAACCACCATAACCAGTGAAGTCAGAGAGTCTACATTCTTCTCTCTGCCCTTAATAAGCAAAAGTGGGGTAGGTCTCTTTTAAACAGTGAAGCACAAAAGAACGTAGGAAAGACGTGCTGTTTGCGCAATGAACTCTTCTTCGTAGTGATGTAATAAAGCTCCTGACCTAGAGAGTCACGTAGTGTTCCCAGATTGCGCACAAAAGTTCAAGATTAAATCTTTGTGCATTGTGGCCCACAACACGGAACATAACCTGCACATAAAGTATTTTTGGCGGTCGTTCGATTAAAATATCACGTTATTGGAGTTTTGTTGCAAAGTGTGGCAACACTGGCATAAAGTTATATTCCTCACCTTGTTTTTTTCCTTTTCTATCTTTTGTAGGGTTTGGATCACTTTAGCAAAAGAGAAAATACGATCAGACATGAAATAAATCGGTCTTATTGTGTGAATACATACACAAATATAACAACAGTAAGTAATTGCTTATTGGACCAACTCATTACCTATTCTCTATCACCTCATTGTAAAGAGTGATTAAAGGAGAGGTGGAAGGGTGATGAGCCATACTTTTTATACATGGAGTCCCCAATGACCAAAAAGAAATAGTATTATGGGCGTGTTTCTATTATTCATTCCACAAATTAATATGAGGCCAGTAAATAATCCCTTATTGAGAAGACGTTTTGTTAGAGTTCAGAGCAAAGTTTTAAATGACATACTTTCCCGTGTATATGAAGAAAACAAGCCTTTGCACACAATAAATTAAAGAAAGAAATCATTCATTTAAAATACGCTTTTTAAAACTACAAACTATTGACCAGCTTACATACACTGTGTCCTGACAAAGCATTATTGGGAGAACATTCTTGAAGGTAGATTTTGATTATTAAGTGATATGATGGTGCTATCCTGTGTAGTTGTAGTTGGGAGTCAAAGAAGAGAAGTAAATCGCTTATACCTTTTTCTTGAATGCCTACTTAGTACTTGGTACATATATCTTGCCTAGAATCTTTTGCGCTAGGATAGAACATTGTCTAGTATATAAAACACTGTACCTTTTATTTCCTTCAGAGACGTCTGAAACTTTTGTCAAATTCATGGTGTTTTCTGAAATAGTAAGTGAAATGTAATCAAAAAAATGCTGGACTTGGCATAAAGAACAAAACTTGACAAGCATAAAGAAGAATTAAAATAAAATTTAATGGAAGAAGAAGAAAGAAAAGGAAATAAAAATAACTTGGTAAACCAACTTGGTATCCATTTGAAGGCTTCTATTATTCATTGACACATGCAATTTACATGGGCTGGAAGTGATAATGCAACAAAAGCCAATTGTCATTGGTATCTAAAATTCCAAGCAATGAATGCATTGATATCTGGATGGGCTACTCAAGTTTCAACTGTTCACTCTGGAAAACTTATAATTCCAAACAGAAGGAAAATGGCAAAGATGAAGTGAGCTTGCACAATAGATTTCTTCATTGTTGCCTGTTAATCCTAACATCATCAACCAATGTCAAACGGTCAATCACCTCCATCAGCATGTCAGTGGTAGCTCAATGGAAATATAAGTTTTGTGGTAAATCAAAAAAGAGTTTGACATCAATGCAAGCACAAATTTTATAAGAACTGTGCAGTAGGTACTTCTTTGAGTAATATTCATGCAAAAACAACATTTATCAAGAAAAGAATAGTGTCATAATGCAGAAGGTTTGTAAGTTGAGGGTTTTCATGTTGGTTCATATGTTTATGGCCTTGTACTAAAACTATACTCATTGTAGAACTTTCTGTTACTTAAATATTTTTACATTTATTTTGACTTAGTATTTTGACATATTCAGACCAATGTCAATGTTTATCACATCAATGTTTATACTTATAATTGATAGCTTCACTGGCTTGCCAAAGTACAAATTTCACGGCATTGCTTATAACAAGTATTTGCAATTCATGTAGCAGTTATTTTAGATCTTTGATCCATTCACTGCTTCCTTACTAAATAATAAGCAACTATGTATCATGTGAAAGACCATTCCCAATATTGATTGAATGTTAACGTTTTACATATAACCCAGCCCTAATATGTACTCATGTTTATAAGATATGACATGATAGAAACTTGATTGATTGCCAGTGCTATTTTCTAATTCTGAAGATTAAAATAATCAATCACCTGTTTGTACTTCGTACATTCCAAATACCTTCTAAGGACCTGACAATAATTTCTTTAACTGAGTAAAAAAATAGTAGTTTTAATTTAAAACTTAAATCAATAATATACATATTTCCTTAAAAAATATGGTGGCATGTACCTGTACCTTTGCCAATACTAGGTATATCCTCTCCACTTGACTGCTCCTCTGTAATGACAGGATATGCAGTACTTTCCTTATCTATAGGACTTCCTTCAAGCATTTTAGAATCTGTTAAATAATTCAAACATGCTTATCATCATATAATAACTATCAGATGATAACTATCATTACCGGTATACTTGTTCACAGCATCACAAACACCTACTCACTTGAATGGTCTTCATTGTCAGTTCTTTCACATTATTCATCTTGATCATTTTGATCATTCAATCATGAAGAATGTCATTCTGCCCCTCTCTGTCTCCCCTTCAAACCTTAACATGTTCCGTCAGGTTGCTGTTATTTATTCAAACCACCCTCTTATGATTGCTACCACTGAACTAAAGTTTATTGCTCTACCATACTCAATTCATGCTTCATTCAAGTTATCCATCTACCCATGCTCCTCTTATCTAACATGCACTTTCCTTGCATTTGGGTAACTGTCTCTTTCAATGCTCTTCATATGCTCTCACTCTGGATAATACTTACCTATGCTTCTCTACCCTACAGCCTGTAAACTAGGAAAAGGAACCAAAGTATAAGTCTAAATATGAAGACACAAATACGAAATCAAATGCAAACTTTTGAACACATATTACTTGCCTTTGTTGAAAATTAGTTCCCTCTTTAGATGCAGGTTAGATTCCACCAACTGGTCTGTATTTATTCTTACAAAGTCTGGAATCCCCTGCCTGTTTACTTTATTCTTGTCTGCAGATGGTGGTGAATGACACACAACTTTTGCAGGCGAAAATTGTGTTGATTCCTTTGTAATGACCTCTGTAACATCTGCTGATAATTTAGGTCCTGTCGCATCAACTACTTTTACCTCAGGGAGTGAATATGAAAACCTCTTTGCACTTCCAGTTTGTTGTGCTATTGACACAACTCCATCATCATCTGAGTCAGAAACAGAGAGTTCACAAGCAGGTTGTGCAGTTGGTGCAGTCTCCCTTGTTGTTTGACTTGCAGCAAAAAGTCTGTATGTATTGAAGGAGATACATTTGAAATATGTGACTTACAGGCAGCTTTTTTACATATTGCACAGTGAACAACAGAGCTGACTAGGCATGTTATGCTCAGTTGGTCAGCATTAACCAAAACATTCTTGAAAACAGTAACAAACTTTTCAATGACTGGAAGAAAGGAGGTAGCAAAGATGTGTATGCAGGGCCAAAGGAGTTGTAAGAACTGCTATCTACAGTGCAAAACTGGATGAATACAGAGCAAATGTCTATGAGGCAAGCACCAAGAGTGAACAAATCTACTGAGTTACTAAGCAACTGTGGGAGGACAATACAAATGTCCTTCTTAGCGGGAAATTGTGTGCATGATGCCTCAGATTCACTTACTTTCACCAGGCAACACTATGACAGGCTGCTGAATTTGCCAATGACATAGAACCTCAAGGACCTATTTAATAAACTACCACAGCAAGGTCTACCCCTGCTAATTGTTCCTGACCTAGTCAAGGAAGTAGTCTACATGATGAAGACTGGTAAAGCAGCAGAGCCCTTGGGTTTAGTGGGTCATGGGAGAAGACTTCTTGAAGATGATGAGTGATTGATTCTAGTCGTTAATGGATGCAAGGACTAGAAGTTGCAGTGAAGACATCCTTGGAGATGATATAAAAGTTAAGAACTGAGTACATCAAATAGTTGGTATTGGGATATTGGGAAATATGTAATACACAAAATAAATACGAGATTTTAACATTAAGACTTTCAATACATACTGATTGCAGTTATAAATAAATACATATATTTTTTTATTATTTGTACAGCATAAATCTATAACCATACGGTATACAGTAAACATACAAAAGTTTACGGGCATCATATGTATATTTTAGTAAACATTAACATTAATAATCACTGACATACATAATTATCATGCATAACAGCACATCCATTAAAAAAAACTACCATCCAACATTTAAATAAACACAAAACATCAACTACTTTCACACGTAGTAGAAAATGGAGCAATCTCCTGATAAAACACTAGATGATTGCGTGATAGAAGGTATAACGTTATAAAAACTCCATACATACTTTCTGGGTGTACCCTTGGAATCATTTTCTTTGAGAACCTGGGTAAATGGAGACCTTGAAACCTCTGTAAATAAAAGGGACCAGAAAAAAATTACAAGACAGTGAATGCAATAGGAAAACAAGCTACCTCATTATGTTGTGAATTCTAAATTTAACTTGGACATTTTTAGAGATAAAAAAACTTACCTACTGATGTATTCCCAGCCTCTTTATCAGAAAATGTGCTGTCAAAGTAAGGGAATAAACATTTACTTAAGATAGAAAGAAAATATACAAAGGCAATCCTGGACTATCTAAAGATACTACTATAGAAAAAAAACCCTAAAACATTATCTTGGTTGGAAAATCTGGGTGAAGTTTAGTGAGATACACTTTATATTTGAGTTTCTAAAGAAATTATACGATCACGATGGAACTGAGTATTTTAGACTTGCACAGAAATCACCCTTATAACCTTGCAAGATAATAATAAACATAGGTTGTGTCATTATTCAAGAATTGTCACTGAAGTACAAAGGATGAGAGTGAGATACACCACAAGCACAGAGTGGCATCTTTAACTTATGCAACAAGAATAGCCTTAAAACCAGTTTATCAGAAGAAATACAAGGCAGGTAAAATTCAAAAAAGCAAACCGCTATCAAATATTATGTAATAAAACAAGTAGTAAAATGCTTCTGCCCTTGGAAAACAAATTCAAAGTAGAAAGGCAAAATCTCTCCAATATGTAAAAAAAGAAATTTTATATCACTGCACCTGAGCTGAAATTCCTCCTCTAAGCTATTATCATTGATAAGAATTCCCTGTGCAAGGCTTCTCCTGTCAAAGAAAGAACATCTCAAAACATGTAGAGAATGTTGATTTCATTTATTTCAATTACTTAGTACAAAATAAGAGTACTCGTCATGTAATATAACGAATTGGTGTTCCGAGATATAGGCCTATGTCGCTATGATTTACAAATGTTATTCTGGTAAACAGAGACATAAACACTAATAAGCTGTAATAACTTTATATAACAATTGTACCTGAATCGTATATCTATAGGCGTCATATACGTGCTATAATATATACAGTATATTTTATGATGTCGATATACAAGTTATATTCAGGAAGAGCTTTATGCGCCTTATGCCTTTATCCTGTAAAATAAGAAGGTCTGCTTTTATCATAAAACCACACAACTTGACTACATACTTATCACATGAATCTAACTGTAAACTTCAGTGTAGATATAGATTTACCCTATAGCCTAGGCTTAAGCTATGAACATATTTTGTACCACCTAACTACACTAAAAGTATGTTTGGGGGCACCTTTCACGAGCGCCATCATTAGCTTCAATGAAATAATGCGACTTCATTTTAAATGTACCTAGATGAACTTAAAAAGTAAAAGGAGATCATAAGAGATCATAATAAACTGACATAGCTTTAGAAGCAATTTCATCAGTTGTTGCCTAACCAGTTAACATCAAGACGATCTCAACTTATCAAGTCGTTTCAAGCTTTCCTACCTTTTCCTCTCAAGGGACTGGAAAACGCTTGGTGCAGGAGCATACATAGCCTTCTTCTCCATTGAATATATTTTTTTGGTTTCAATAAGATCTTTTATAACCTGAATACATCAATCAGATGACATTTAATACCCCAATGGAGCACGTTCCATTTTCATGTGTTTACTATTTCTTTGAAAGTTTAAAGTTCAAAAAAAGAGCGCGAGGTAATTGACCTCGCTCCTATGCAGAGGTTTGTTTGTGAAAGAGCAATGTTTACAGCAGTTGCCCTCCATCACTGATCTCTAAAAAGACTGGATCGAGCTTCCCATTGTTTACAACTACGAAAAAGTGCAGTCACGAGTACTGGCCCTCATTAGTTAAAATAGTGCGGGAAAGTCCGCCATGTTGCGTAACATTGTTTATAAGCTTTGTGTGATGGGGACTGAAATGGCGTCCAGAGTCTGACCTCACTTTCAGACGGAAGATGCTCGATCCAGTGTTTTTCAGAGATCAGTGCCCTCCATTCTGTTTCTTTAGTGGACCCCTTGACGACAATGAGGCTGTGCAGTCTGGACACCCGACTTGACAGATTGAATGACATAAATCACTCCGATTTTGAGTCAGGAAGTTATACATCGAGTTTACTGTCCGTTTGGGTGCTCTAGGCTCCAAGTCACAGTGGAGTAGTCCTAAATCTTTCATAGAGGTAACGGTTATAGACATCACAAAAGCAGCGTTTCCTCATTTGCCGCAGCATCTTTTAACATGAATAATGACATCTGTAGCATTCCTATCGTGAAAACGTCTTTATTCAAATATATATATTCAAATAACGTTTTTGAGATACAGACCAAACACATATTGTGCCGTTTCCCCTGTAGTTGACTTAACGTCATCAGCACTGCTTTGTTGCAAGAGTTTAAACTAGGAAGTGGAGTTTTTCTAGCCTATATAATCATAAAATGTGAAACTTTTTATATAAGCATAGTAGATCACCGCAACCACTCAAAAACACTTTGCAACTTTCAATGGGCTGTGGACAGCATGAGCCGACTAGACCAGTCTCTCTGCTATTTGACTTGACCATGGAAGGTCTTCCATTCGGGCCATCATGCTGTCCACAGCCCATTGAAAGTTGCAAAGTGTTTTAAGAAGAGATTATTTTAATATGTATTTTACTTTATGTTGTTCCATTTTTAGCACAGTTTACTCAACATTTGAAAGAATGTGGTATAACAGCGTGGTTTGTAATATATCAAACATTAGTCAAATCAAGTGCCTACTTATCAGGCTTCGTAGGATTAGTAGTAGTAGCAGTAAAAGTAGTGGAAGCAGTAGAAGCAGTGGCAAAAGTATTAAAAATTGTAGCAGTAGTAGCGATGATAGCAGTAGTCGCAGTATCATTTTAATTGCAATAGTTGTGGTAGTTGTTATTTTGGTAGTAGCAATGGTAAAGTTGTATCATAAAAAAAATCGATTGGTATACTTCTCATTGGTAGTAACATTAACAGTCGTAGTAATGCCGCAACTAGTAGAAAAAGTTGGCAGAGGCAGGCACGATAAATATGATGGTGGTATTTTGCATAGTCGCATTACCTGTGGTATTTAATTTTCTTCAAAATGCCTCTCCACTATAGTCCATGAAAGTTTTCGTCTTACATTTCATTCTTTTCAGGCCAAACAAATGACCGTCGTACCAAAACCTAATTAGATGCTATGGCGATGGCCAACGGATTTGCAGGCAAATTAAAGCAACATAAATACTGTAGAGAGTGGATGCTGCATTACACCCTTGTTTTACGCCACTATTGTTATCGAAGAACTCAGTCAGCACTCCGTGCATTTAATATTTGCGTGAACATACAAGTAAAATTGCTGATCAATCTTACAAACTTTGGAGGAGATTTTAAAAAGCAGATCCCTGTTCACCGTGTCAAAGGCCTTGGTGAAATCATCGAATACGATGTGCATGCTCCTACGCAGCTCTCTTTCCTTTTCCATGTGCTGCCTTAGGGTAGAAATACCATCGATGCAGTCACGATATCCTGTCTGCCTGTGGATACCTCTTTTGCACTATACGCTTTCATCTCTGCAATGGGATATCAGCAAATACTTTCCCTACAACGCTTAAGAGAGAGGTGCCTTTGTAATGAACTCATTCAATCTCCTACTTTGAAAAGTATTGTAATGTTTGGATCAGTTACCTTTGGAAATAATCGTAAACAGCAAAGCACTGAAACGGTTTCCTCCATAGACAAGGACTTCAAATAACGCCCCGTCAGGACAAGGACACTTACCAAATTTGGCAATTTATAGTACAGCATCCAACTCAGCTTCAGTATTTGGTGTGTCAAGTGATTCATCTTTTGGAAACTGGTCGATTCCCCTCAGAATTATCTCATAAATCTCTGAAAGTTGATTTAGAAGCTCCTTGAAGAGTTCTATCCATCGATATTTGGTTTCTTCATATGATGTCAGAAGAGATCCATCCTTTGATCTTACCGTGTGAATGTTCTTGCCTTTTGGACGGTAGATTGTGTTCAAAGTAACTTAGTACTTTCGATGGTTTTTATTTGCGCATGGCGTTCAGCTTCCTTAGCTTTGTCTTGGAACCAGTGCTTTTCCAACCATCTGATGCACTTCCCGAGTTCGTTTGAGTAAGTCTCTTGTATTCTATCAGTTCTTCGATTTCGTTACCTTGGTCATAGAACCAGTCATTCGATTCTTTTGTTTATCAAAAGTGTGTTTATCTGCTTCCTGCAGAGGAACTTTGAATTCTTTTCACGCTTTACTGCAACCAGGACGTTTTTCATCACAGTTCTGATGCAATTTTTCTTTCCCTTCCTTTGTCATAAAGGTACGAAGCTTGTTTAATGGGGGAGGGGGTAAACCTTTCTTTTTGCGTTGCATTTCTAATTTTCACTTAAAGACAAGAAGCTTATGACCGGTAACGCAGTCAGCTGTAGAGCTGACTCTGGTTATGAAGATATATTGCATTGGCTTAAACGTGGTTAATTTGGTTCCAATGTTTAGAGCGTAGGTGTTGCCATGACTTCCTAAGTTTATTCTTTAATTGGAACATTGTTCCCATGAAAGCAAGCTAGTATCTTGAACAGAACTGAAGCAGTATGAGCTTGTTAGAGTTCATGTTCCTAACTACATGTTTTGCAATAACTGAGGGTCAGGAGAGACCATTTTTACGGCACATGCATTTAAGTACCCAAATACGACAATGTTGTATTCCTTTGCCTTTTCTATGCAGTCTCCAAGCTTTTTGTAAAACTGTTCCTTTCTTCCTGCGTTCTTTGCATTGTGGGTCCATAAACACTAATAAATATTAAATGTGAACCGCTTGCGAGTTGTAAGCGTTGAGTCATACGTCTATTGTTGATAGGCATTGGATTTATTCCTTCTTTTGCAAGGAGTTTGTTGTTACTTGCGAAGCGTACGACGGCTTTTTTCTATTCGTTGCCACTCCAGTAAACAGTGGTGCCTTTTTCAATCACGTTGCCTGAACCTACACGTTAAACTTCACTCAATCTACAGATATCGATACAAACATTTTTCAGTTCTTTCCAAATAATTGCTGTCGCACGCTCAGGACTTGGCAAATCAGCACTATTATTAGTTGTCCTAACATTCCACGCATCTTGGGTGAGTGATGTTGTATTTTTTGCACGGTTTTCGTTTCTTCTTCATCACAGCCGTGGTGCATCGGTTACCCTGAACGCGGTAGCATGATCTGTCAAATTTGCATTTACTCCTAATCGAATGAGAGACTAAGATGATGTCAGTAGGTTGCGCGCAATAGTTTCCCCTGGCAGGAAATTATGATGATCAGTGACACTGCATAGCTGAGACAACTCCATAAGTTTCCTGTTTCAGATTGCCAGAACTAAAGTCGAGTTGACAAGAAGACTTTCCGAAAGCCAGAACGGGTACTGCGTTGATAATCATGACCGCTAAAAATGTTGTGACCCTGACAAAGGTGGCTAAGAATGTGCTATCACTTGGTCAGGGTGAGTACTTAGGGTAATGGAGGGAAAGAATCACTTTATTTCTTTATCCTGGAAAGCAACCCAGGTCAAGCTCTAACCACTGCCATTAACACAACCCCCTCTAAGATGTCAAATAAACAATAAGGCTGTTCATTTTTTCTTTTTTACCAGCGTCCATACTAAGTCTTGCACCACTTATACCCTCAAAGATTTCAATGCTAGTAAATAGATAACATAAGAAAATAATGCATTCAGATAACCCTCGCATAGCAGGTGGGTTGAAAGGGGTAATACTCTGCATTTGCTTTTCTGCATTCCACTACAGTCGATAAAATATATAACTCTACAAAAAGCGTGGCTACTTCCACGCTCTTCTTTGTATATTTTGTTTTGTTTTGAAAATCGACGAAGAAATCCTCCTTCCCAAGCCGCTAACTTCACAACGTGCCA
>JAAAKL020007876.1:0-16442 GCA_010016065.2 Carybdea cf. marsupialis auct. non (Linnaeus, 1758)
CTGAGTTTTTATTTCGTTTTCGGATCTTTAGAACCCGTAGCAACCTATTTGTACCGTTACATAATATTAAGAATATTATGTATCGCAGATAGGTATGTCATACGTCAATACATACAAATACTTTAGACACATATGTGTGTATGCTCTCTTGCAAAACAACCTATAAACGAGTATTATTAATTCACATATCGCTGTGAGGGCGAGTAGAAAAATGTCCCTCATACTGAAGATATTATCAACAATCCTCTCATTTCCTATAAATTCTTAAGCACAATTTTCTAACTTCATTTCCACACGAATGCAGGACCACGTGTCTACTAAGAAACGTCAAGCAGTATGAATCTAATACTCAACGCATATTTAGAATCACATCACTGAAAAGAAATTTAGTTCGCTTTACAAACCTGCAACTTTTTTAGCTGCGCAGTCAGAATGAGACTTGAATTTGCTGGGATCAGATCTTCATTGCAACATGTATTAATTTCTTGTTCCATACCCTATGATGAAGAGAAAAACAAACTTATTTCTTGTATGAAGGCACGGCAAAAATTCATACTGTGACTACTACTTTCCTGCTTTCATCTGTTCGGTGCCTGCGGAGACAGCAAAACATGGCAAAAGAATCCTCATAAAGGTTAATGGTCCTGAAATTTGCTTCGGGTTTGGTTAGGGCGGGGCTGTAGATAAGGGATATCAAAACTTTTGGTAATATTACTATAGTTTGTTTTATCGGAAACTGCTTTTGAAAACACTGTGAGGAGCCTCATCCACCAAGCAGAAGTTGGTAGAAAGACCTTAGGCACATGGAAGTAGCCAATAAGGTAGCCTTTTTTCAGTCACGTAAAGACTTAAGAATTTCTTTTTGTTACCGATACGACTGCTCTGTTCTTACAAGAAAAACTACGACAATATGGACTACGGATATGGAAAAGAAAAAGTGAATACGGAAAAAGGAAGTGGAACAAAAAGAAACTGAAGAAGAGTAACAAGAAGAAACTGAAGAAGAGGAACAAGAAGAAACTGAAGAAGAGGAACAAGAAGAAACTGAAGAAGAGGAACAAGGAGAAACTGAAGAAGAGGAACAAGAAGAAACTGAAGAAGAGGAACAAGAAGAAACTGAAAAAGTTGAACAAGAAGAAACCGAAGAAGAGGAACAAGAAGAAACTGAAGAAGAGGAACAAGAAGAAACTGAGGAAGAGGAACAAGAAGAAACTGAAGAAGAGGAACAAGAAGAAATTGAAGAAGAGGGACAAGAAGAGAATGAAGAAGTTGAACAAGAAGAAACTGTATGAAAAGCTGAGAAAAAGATGAAAGTGACACACTTAAAGACTTCATGAGCACGTACTTACTCGTACACAGTTGATTTCTACAGTCTTCGAGCTCTTCATTTTCACTTTTAGTATAAATACCGGAGGTCGATGTGGATAGTCTGTATGTATAACGATTATGCAAGCCAATGTCCCTATTCAAAAAAAGAGATTAGGTCAATTCTATAAATACTTATTTTAAATACGGTCCCGAGAAAGAAGATACATAAGCCTTCACTCTAGACGTGAGAGAACACCGATCTTCACCGATCTTCACCGATCTACACCGATCACCAACCTACACTGATCTGCACCGATCTACACCGATCACCAATCTACACCGATATACACCGATCTACACCGATCACCAATTTACACCGATCACCGATCTACACCGATCTACACCTATATACAACGATCACCGATTTAAAAGATGTTGAAATATATGAAGTCCTCTGTAAAAGACATTTTAAGAGAAAAGAACTGAACAATGCTAACATACTATTTTTCTTTTTTTTCGTTGGGAACTCTGCTTTGCCTCATCAAAGGGGGAAGGGGTCTTCGATTTGAACAGTATAATCCTGATGTTAATAACTAATGTTGTATAGTGGTCGCAGTGACGAGACAGATATTAACACAAAGTTGTTTTACAGATTCTCAAAATGTTGCTTCTTGCTCTATTCTGTGGAATGATCGAATGACACGAGTGCGTGGTTTTTATACAAGATGCAAGATGAATTAATTATCATAAATTACCTATATAAACAAAATAAATGAACAAAAGAATTACGGCCACAACAACTAACAGCTCCTGAATACCACAACTGTTCTGAAAGTGACCAATCACAACTTGCACTCTTAAAATAAATATAGGCCATAAATAATATGAGAAGGGATTACCTCGGGGCTCCAAAATATGTTATAAGCTTAAAATGTTAAAAGGGCAATTTAACAACTTTCCATAAATTCCCCAGATCTAAGGATATGTGTTCGAATTTATTACAACTACAGCTCTTTCACATATCGATTAGTCAGATCAAGGAAATTTCTACTTTCAAGGTATACCCACATTCAGTCGGTGCTTGATATTGGGTTCCTTCAACGGAGCAGATTGTTGTTTTCCAAACAGACGAATCTAAGCTTATCATTTTACCCCCGCTGCTCCCAAATTACGCAACAGTCTTCAAAAAGGATCCTCGCTCTTCTCATGGGGTAATACTCGCAGAATCTGTATCCATTACATTTCATATACATTGAGGCTGGGCTTCTGAGTTGCCACAAACATTGCTACTGAAACCTTGGATTAATGGCAATTTATTGGGAATATGATTTACAAACAGAAAGCAACGGGGTAAAGAATGCTTGGCAAGTTGCTCACTTTGTTCTACAAAATGTTACCTCCGTGTCAAGGCAATCGAGTTGCTTTTAAACCATGACTATCAAAGTCTCGATCGTATCGATACCTAGTGTAAGGTATGTTCCATCATACACATGTTTGGAAGCAAAAGGACATTCACCTAACCATTCTTGTTCCTTAGCAAAAAGAAAGACATTCACTATAATAGGGCCACGAGATGAACCCTTGGCTACGCCATCTAACTGCTCGAACATAGCACCATTAAAAAGAAAAGTGTTATTCTTAACAAAAAAGAGCAATTACTAGAAGAAGTGAACTCTATTTACACTATTTTTGTGTACAAACCTATGTATACATAAAAAAATCGGAATGACTACCATAACATACCTTCTCTTCTTTCAAATGATGCTAAGTAGTATGAATGAGAATTCTCTAGTAACTTCGAAGTATCAAACTGAGTTGTCAACGACATTCCCTACGTAGAAGAAAATCAGAAAAATCGTAAACGCAGTGTGGCTACGGAATCCATGATTTTTCAACGTTTTCCCCTGAGATTTTTGACAAATTTCTATACGGATACCTCAAATAACTATATATCGAAATACATCGTCATTGCCACAGAACAAGTTAATTTTGTAGTATCTTGCACAGTGAAAACTACAATTATTGTCATTTGATTTCAACTTTCCCGGACCGAAATCATCTGTAATATCTATAATTATCTGAATCTTATTGAGTATACCATAACCTTCCTTCCAAAGCGTAAATTCCTTGACTATTCCACGTTGTGAAGGTAAGTGGCTGAAGAAAATTAGACTCGATGGAGTTTTATACAATAATCAATTTTAAATTTTAGTTCTATTTTTGGCATACGCTTCAATCTTGAGTATTTTGTAGTAAACTCATGAGAAAGTATTTATTTGTACAAGTGAAACTGTTAAGTCACCTACCACGTTCCTAGTGTTCCAACGACACATACCAATTCTGACTTACGTTTCATATCTGGCTTTTCTTTGGAATAAAAATCACTGTGTCTCTTTGGTGCTATGGTCGCTGGCTCTCACATTGTGGAAGAAATGCAATTTGTCTGTTGTTCTACCTCTTTTACAGCTTTTAGTACATTCGGTGGTTTTTTTCTTCGTACAAAATTATCGACCTGTATCTAAATTGAAATACCCTTAAAAGTTTGACACGTATCCCTCCTTTACCATGTTAAAAATATGTCTATAAACAATGGCAGTCAGTAGATTTCCTCCCGTAATTCATTTCTCAATATTGCCAAATATTTTCCCCTACATTCCTAGGAGTACAGATATCAGATCTACTACATAGCTTCCTACCTTAAGTACCCTATTGCGGAAAACAAGGAGTTGCCTCAAAACAAGTGCTTACTTTGATAGTTTACGAGAACCCTTAGTAGCTTCCGTACAGTGGAAATAGTGTCTCGCTGCCCAGCCTGTCTGTTCCTTGCATTGGGCTCAGGTATGATCATCAAAAGTAAACTGTATGATGAGTGAAAAGTGGAAATGATCTTCTTCAGGGTGGACGAGAATACTGTTGAGGGCCAGATTCATGTCCAGTGACGGGGTTAGATTCACGTATGCACAAGGCATCACAGTTACGAATGTACTCGTTCCTCAATAATAAACTCCGGTCAGCTCGGTTTCACTCGGTCTCCGAGATAGTTTCTGATAAATGTTATCATTAAGAGTACGTTGCATCGATGACCAAATGCTTGTTTACACAATCAAGAAAATCAGTACCTACTTTCACTTCCTCTTCTGTGATACACTTCCAACTTGCTAGTCTGGTAATGGGATCTTCAGCTGGCCCAGATATATCTGGAGGTCCTCTTGGAACCTCTAGCTTCTCTGTTGAAGAAAACGAAGGTTTTCTCTACTTTATACTAAAAAGCTTAACAAAAAAAGGAGGCGACTATCAGTGCATGTATCTATTTAGTAAAGTGTCACCATTTTGTCGCTAACGTGGTTTAGTCGATTGACTTTACCAAACACCATCATAAAGTTTCAGATACAAAAGTTCTGTACTTAGACATCTTTGCAAGAAAAACCTTATCCAGTCAGTATACTCTGAAAATAGACATCGGTATTACGCCATTACAATAAAGAGATTGGTAACATCTTAAACTGACAACGTAACTGATGTACACATTTACTTGAATCCACATCAGCTTAATTTCGGAGAGTGATACGAATCTTTTCAGGGGTTCTCTATCACTACGGTTGTGTAAGTATTCTCCTTACCTTTTTCCGTTTCTAACCTGTACACTCCCCTCTGAAACGGTATTGGGGAAGGAAATGTGCATAGGACTCTTACTGGGGCATAAAGGACCGGAAGCCCTTTCTGACGTCATAAACGGCCCTTCGGGAAATGGGAGGAGTGGCTTTCACGATTGAAGGCAGGGAAATAAATTAAAAAACACGACGGCTGTTATCTTCCTGACTATTCCTTATAAAAATCTTTCCTTAAATGTACTTAATAACCTTGTACTGACAATAAAGTCACCAGCGGGATTCGAACCCAGAACCCACGCAATCGCGGCGTGCTGCTCTGCCAACTGACCTTTGTTGGCTCGGTAATAACATAGTTCACTTTTCTCTAGTCACCACATTAGATCCCGAGAGTCAAGCTGTGAACATCGACATCCAGCCCTACACAATTTTGGAGATCAGCCTCTCTGCGCCATGTGACATGAACAGTCCATTGAAAGTTACAAAGTGTAATCAGGAAGAGGGGGCTTAAAAATATCAAGTTTAAAGAGATATTGCAGAAGCATGACAATGTCACCACCTGAGTCCAGGTTTGAACCTTTTCTTTATTATCTCTTCACACTTCATTTCCTCGATCCTGTTTTCTAGATGGCACTGACAATACTTTGTATATCTGAAATTCACACTCCAGTTTTACATACATTATCTCTGTATAAGCTTTCTGACGAAGACAAAAACATTAAATATTCTCTACCAATTAACAACAGAAAACGCTCTACGTTTTATGCATTGGTTATAAAACTGCGTAAAAATTGTGCCCATTGCAGCAACCTCTAATGCTTCAAAGGCACCATGACCACAGCTCAACAGAATAGCGTATAATAAGCTCTGTACAACAAAGAATGCAGCAAGGAAGAAATAGGTACATACCAAATGAAACAAGCTGTCTCTGTAGTGACAATCGCACAAGAACCCTTTCTTTTATTGCTTTCAAAACATTCTCTACTCGTTGAGCTTCAGCCAAGTTAGAAGCAAAGTTATCCTGGAAAGAAATCGTTTGTTTCAAAGCGGCTATATGATTGAGTTAGTTGGGCGGGAATACCTGTACAATACAAAACATATACAAGCGAGCAGCTTATCTTCCCACATTTGTACGACATGCAAGCTAATCAAAACTTGGGAAAGGTCTAGGTTAGGTCTGGTGGCAATAACATGTTTCAACAGTCCTCTCTACAGGCATGCTTTATGCCACATGAAGCTTTACTTCCATCCGGAGACAAACGGTTCGTACGTGCTTTGAACTTTGGCAGCAATGTGGCTGGGTAACTGAATATGATCCCACTCACATCTCCCAAAAATTTGGTATCAGACCTGGATTGTAATTAGTAGAACAAAGAAAATAGTAATATGGTGGCATCCGTTGCTTAAATAGCAATCTGCCTATGTATCAATGGTGTACATAGGCAAGCCTTGTTTCCAAGGTATCTCTTTCAAGCAAGCGCAAAGGAACTTATAAACAACGAAAACATAGACTGTTTCTTCTGCCTTTGATCTGGTCTGTGATGATAACTTTCTCTATGTGTCTACTCGACACAATAGCTCTCAACCTACCATCGGTGAACTGAAATATCCAGCTCTATAGAACTTTGGTGGTACCATATCTTCTATTACTCAAGTACTTTTTCTAATCATTTCAAACCCTCCTTTCTCGCTGATATATTGTACATATGCTGTGTTGGCAACGTATTCGATGACGTCAATGCATATGAAATATCATGTATACTCTATAAAAAGTAAAATTGTAACATTTTCACCAACTGCCTGCATAACTCTTAATGGTATTCAGTTGAGTGCGAGTTGATCGTAGCATTAAGATTACTTCGTAAAACTGCGTACAAGACCAACTAATCCAAGTCAAAGCGAAACAATACACAGCTGCAACCAAGCTTTTAAAGGCCACAAAATTCTAACAGTTATAGATTTAAAGCGATTACCTGGTTGTTTTCAGTAGGTAAATATTTCAGCCAACAAAGCCACTGAGTCCAATAGTACGGAATTCCTACTTCCTTACTCAGTGATGATATTGATGCCACTCTAAATGTTGAGAAACGGCGAAGGCAATTAATCATCAATGAGTGCTTTTACTTCAAAATAATTGACTTCCACTTGATTCTCAAGTAACATTTGCAAGCTTTACAAGGCCTTTCTCACCTATAGTGTTATATGGATCAAATATGACACGGTGTTTACAAGCCCCTACTCATCACTGTGTTCAGGCTTGCCACCCTCTACTAGCTACTACAATAAATGATGACGATGATGACCATGTTGATGACGACGACGACGATGATGATGATGATGATGATGATGATGATGATGATGATGATACTGCTGCTGCTGCTGCTGCTGCTGCTGATGATGATGATAATGATGCTGCTGCTGCTGCTGCTGCTGATGATGATGATGATGACGATTATGATGATGATGCTGATGATGATGACGACAATTATGATGATGAGAGGGGCTAAGCCGATACCCATGGATATGTTGTTTTATTGGAGCATAGAACACCTTAGGTCAGGATCCCCTTTCTAATATCACCAATGGCAATTTTGAGAACCGAACTCTGACTCCCTACCGTGACAGTCATATATATAAAATGCGGCGTGTGCTCTACCACCTGCGCTAAATGACTACGATGATAACATGCTCTATCTCTACTCACTACACTAGCTCTCAATCCTCCACACCTAAATACACTTGAACACACCTCTGCTTATGACTTGAGACAGTATCAACGTCAAATAGGGCAACTCCTGGATACTAACACTCAGCTCTATGGTATTTTAGAGACCTTCTTCTCAGCGCCATTTATTTCTTATCTTATCTTATTATTTTATCGGGGCATAACTATGCTTTTACTCAAGCCTGTGACTCCATTTACAATAAATTTAGGAATAACATTATCTTCCTTGTGCGTGTATTTTCGAATCTGCATCAATTATAATTGCATGGATGGCGTTTTCTTGAATAGTATCTCTGAAAGTGAGATGATGTCAACTTAACAGAATAAAACGAAGCAAAAGAAGAGTGTTGCAAAAGAAAGAGACCTTCTTGTTGAAAGCTGTACAGAGTACAAAAGTATAGTCTTTTTGTTTAAGCAGATTACGGGTGCATTCAGTCTTGCAAAGTCGCCTTTAATTAGCAAGCAAACTCGACACTGAAAATGTTCCAAACACTCTTGACAAACGCCATTTGTACTGATTGTTCGCAAAAATACCCAAATAGTTTCTTGTTAAAAATCCTAGATATTGAAGGCAGCATTTGAACACATATCTGCTTATGACTTGAGACATTATCAACGACAGATGGGGCAACAAAATTTGATACTGCGTCTCGCCTACATGTTGCAAATTATTTCGGGAAATAACACTGCCCCAAGCTTAAGATGCTTTGAAGTCCTGCATCTATTGCAATGAAAGAATAGCAAATTACCGTGAATCTTGACGACAAGGGAGCAGGAACGTTTGTCATCGTCATAAATGTACGGTCACAAAGTGATAAACACCAAAATACACTACCTTCAATACAATTCCCTATTAACATCAGAATAAAACCGACAACAGTTAAGTAATTCAAAAATGAAACGTGTCTATCTCTTACCCAAGACTTGCAAGTTGAGAATGATTGGCTTGATTTGGTGTGGTCTGTCCATTATCGTTGTCATACAGATCATGGAATACGGTATCCGGAGATAACAGGGAGCTGCGGTATAAAATAAATTAAACATAGAAGTTCTCTATTTGGGGAAGAACTTTATGAACTTTGTATTTTTTGGAAGCGAACATAAATTAAGATTACATGAAGCAGATTTCTAAAACGTGACAATTAAGCTCTCATACACACAGCACTAGGATACTCCTTTTCTTGCCCATGGCCCCCCTTTGCGTTCTTCCTATCCTCCAAAGGGAGTCATACAGTCCATACACGACAGCATAGAGTGAGTACGAGGCGGTACACCTAAAACACTAGTTAATCAATTTGGTGCATGTTGTATAATCCGGAGTCTATCATGACACACTATCAGTAAGGAGACATTTGAAAACTGGCAAGAACGTCTGCATACAATAATACAAACATGAAAATCAAGGTGACGCAGGAAAGCTCCATTTACCAAACAGTGATCAATCATAAAAAGTCACAACCTTTGAAACTGTGGTTTCAAGAAAAATATTAACTTGGGCAATATCATTTTCAAAGCAATGGAATGGAATACTTTTTCAAAATGTATTCTTATGTTTTACGTTTCTTAAGACGGTGGAAAAAAGTAATTTTGCTCTTAAAAGCTTGACTATCGGTGAAAGAAAACGAATACGTGTCATCTTTTGTGATCTCCTTATTACTCATCAAGTTTTTGTATTCAAGTTACACTTCCGTCCGGGCATCAACCCCAGCTGATCTAAATCAAAGTTAGCATTAATCAAGATACGAACTACTACTAGGTAGTAACCAAAATACTAATGCTGCGCATGCTTTAAGAAAACATCGATGCATACACATCTGGTGAAGGAGAGGTCGGTATTTCATTTTCAAGGATGGGAACGTAAAATAGGGTTATGTACTTATGTTGTACTTACACATACATGTCTTCTGTGTAGCAGCATACAACCCCATGCAACACCTAAATTACCAACAAATACTTTCCGTTAGTTTTACAGCTGATTTATTTTTCCTTCGTTGTGTTGGGATTTTAGATTTTAGATAGTTTTGTAAGTAATCGTGAAGGCTGCATATAGGCACCGTAGCTGACCAATGTATTTCCGACGTCATTGAGATTTTGGTAGTGCATTAAGTTGCAGTACCTAAAAACATATCATATATTTGATACCAACTGCAAGGACGCGGTGGCGTACTATCAGCTTTTACAAGTAGAGAATAGTGCCCATTCTGCTGCGCATCAACTGCATACCCCCGGTCCCTGTGTTCCCTTTTTCCTTCCCCATTTCTTCGTCAGTTTCCCCTAAGCCCCATCCTCATGACTAACCTCTTTTTCCCATCATCTGCTCAATCTTCATAAGAGCGCAGCCTCTTCCTCTTCTCCACAACCGACGCTTTCTTTCTTTCTTTCTCGCTTTCTGTCTTATCCCTTTACTCGGCTTCTTTATCTATCTAGCCCTGGTCATTACTTTTCTTCTTTTCAGCGACCCTTACCTTCCCTCCTAGCAGCGTTTGGTCCCCTTTGTAACAGTCCTCATGAAATGGCAACACATATCATAGTTTAAGTGTTGCTTTATCCTTCTTTTGAAGAAGAACTTCAACTATACAATCGTTCACTTCAGTATTTATCAATTATAACATTGGGTCCTTTCCATTGTGGTGCAACTGTCAATATATCTACTAGTAAGACGGCACCTTCTCATGTATCCCTTGGCAAATAACTCCATTTTGCAGTTGAAGGTCTACGAAAACTTGGAATGGAAACCCACACTTCTGAACGACTAGAAAACCCTAATGAAGACATGTTTCTCTTGTCGAGTGAATAACCTTCAAGAACAACAGGCCTTACGACATTGATATCACCTTCTCATGTAGTAACTACACTATCTGTGGTACAAAACTTTATTAGACTACCAGAAAGACCTCTCATGATTTCAGTCCCGTTTTTCTTACCAGTTCTCTTCAAGCTGAATAGATCGTAACATCTATATCATTAAACCACCAAGTAAAGATAAACATTGATAAAATATTACAATGGATGGGGGTTATGACGTCTAAAGAAGCAAACAGTAAAATGGAAGGAAACAGTGACAGGAAGCACCATAGGAAAACGTTTAAATTAAGGACGCTTACTAGTTTCCTTTATAGAGATTTCAAAGGTTTTACTATCTTTCACACTTGATTAATCATGTTGTTGGTATTGATATATCTACTTTCAAGAGAAATCAGTATAAAGCTTCACTGATATGCGATACTCACCAATTCGTTGAGACCGGTGCTACCTCGAATTTCAGAAACTTTAAGTCACATTTCATCGTCACGATCTTAAGCGCCATGAAGTAAAAGAATGACAATGTGACCTCGGCTTCTTCTGCGGAAATCAACACAAAACAGTATTCACATGTGAGGCATGTAAATTTCAAAGCAAAGAATCTGCCCGGCATCAACTACTCGACACAAACTTGTTCTGTCTCTAGCATCGTAACTACGACGATATTCTTGAGCAGTTATCTTACCTAGATCTCTAGGTGTAACCAATTAAAAAGTACCCACCTACAGTTAACAGAATTAAAATCACGGGTGTCATCCTACCTACAGTATTTATAGATCACGAATGATCTTTACCAACAAGCCTCACGATTTTATGCAAAAGACTAGAATAAATAGAAAATACCTTCCCCTCTTCGGAAACTCTTACTTACCCCCTCTATAAACTATACAGAGCAAGACGGCTACTCTAGCTAAGGCTTAGATGTGATAATTTGTTAACTCGAACCGCTTATTTCCATCAAAATATGACAGTATGTTCCTCTGAATACAACTGCATGCATCAATTTAAGAACACATTTTTATGGTTCAAATTTAAGAAATTACTCGAGGGCAACTTTTCCACTTCATAAGAACACAGATCAACTAAGAATGCGGGGTGCGCTTACTTGATGCGGAATTTACTTAAGGGGATACTTAATTCACGATGAGTGTCACGGAAAATAAGACACCTTTATTACGGCCTTTTTCAAAAATATCTTTATAAGGTACATTAGACTGAGCACGAGGAGGATCACATTAGAGGCTATCAACTGTTAATTCTGATAGGTAGTTTCATTGTACTTTGTAGAGAAATGGTCAACTGTGGTCTCACAACTGTACCATTTCACAAGGTAAACATTTTCAGGAATCTCATTAGCCAAATCAGGCAACAAGCTACACCAAATAGCCAATGTTAAGACTTTGACCTCCTTCCATAGAAACACAACAAATTCTATTTGATTAAAATAAAGTGATGACACCTTCCCAGCCCTCTGTGTACGCGTCCCAAACCTACGGCTTCCAAAGACTCCGAATAAAATGTACCTGGCTTGGTGGTAGGAAAAGTCACGGGACGTCAGCCAGAACAACAAAAAAGTATTCGGGAGAAACGATTCTAGGGTGTAGAGTGGGTGAAAAGAGCGGGATTTATGATACAAAAGTTACCCGAAGTAGGTACTAGAGAATATGAACATGTACCCTGACTTAGTAGTACTGAAAATATTCACGGTGGTCTTTCCTTCCGAGTGAAAAAAGGTTATATTTTGGATCACAATATACTATAGCTTTACAGTGATTTGCTATGTATACAAAGTACAGTAGATTATACACTTGCACAACAACAACAAGCAATGCCTTTCTTTGCAAGACTGTGGATGCTACCATAAATAAACTATCCATAGTTTCTGTGATTGGCTTATAATGCATTGCTTGATCGACAAATTTCATCGATGTACTGTTGGTCAATTATGGTGTAGAGAAGGATGGCGACAATAATAGTAGCGAAGCCACAGATTATAAATCATATCAATATCATTATACTCGGTATGGTAAATCTCTACATGTCTTTTCTGTTTCTATTTTCTATTTCTAACAAATAGAAATTTCTCTGCTAACAATTTCTTCCCTAGGACTGCCAAAATCCGGAACTCTCCGTCTTCAGACTGCTTTCCTCTTACTTACGACCTTCACACTTCTTTTGACACAATCTTCTTGGACATCTTTAATTTCTTGTCTGTAATTACATCACTTCATATTTTGGTTTACTCTTTATTTCTACTTCTTTCAAAGTAACTCAATACTTAAAAAGTGGCAACCCTGCCTTGTATTGAGGGAAGAGAAACAAACCACAAAAAACGAACACTAAACAAAACAATAAACACGTGAACATATGTAATTGTTACAAAATTTATTACCTTCACACTGCATAGTAAGTTTTATATGTAGTGGGTGTACTCGAAGTATACTCCTTCGTTTTGCCTCAACACGGAATTTTTGCTTTTCCTTTTCACTTTTCTAAATAGGAACAAAAGCAGTAAAAAATCACATAATTTGCTACCTTCACTTTTTCTTAAGTTTAAAATTCCGGAAAGAGCAAAAAATGGCCATGAGGGTAAAAGCCAGAATGTTGCCGTTTCCCCTATTAGTGCATAAACAAAGACCAACTTTACTGTAGGTGAAGACACGAACGTATTTATCTTGAGGGTCCTTAATGTGGCATTGCAATTTCTTTGTTACACCCTTGCAGCACAGTGCCATTCGTACTGTCATACATGCATATACACTGAAGTGAAAATTGATTGTAAATAATTGTCTCCTCAGTGAGCCCCGCCCCTACCTAAGAACAATTATATATACGTCAACCTCTCGATAAATCTGGGATCAGCATCAATAAGCCCATCATTACGAGAACAGAATTAAAGTTATATACCCGATGCTTTTTCTCTTCCCTTTCGCCATCCTCGTTTTGGTCGTCTGGATCAACGTCTTCATCCAGGTCGTCTCCTTTAAGAATGAAGAAAATCAGAAACCGAATCGAAACAACGAATCCATCGTTCTCAAGTAACAAAGTGTTAAAACTACTTTAAGGAAAAGAAAGAAAGATCGAATTTTGAAACCGAACTTTTTGATCATAAAGAAATCAGGTGGATCACTTCTTCTGTAACAAACAGTACTGATGATACCAAAGAAATTGTAAAAGCTCTCCATAAAAGAGGAGGAGGATAGCTTTTGGGGACTGGTTGCGATAATTAAGAGAGGAAATCTGTACAATAATGATGCTACTGAAATGGTAGTAGCTGCCAAATAGGTATCCAGAATAAAAGCAGCATCATGAACAAGGGGTTAGAATGTCTCACCATTCAACCATGTTTATCACACAGTTTGATGCTTGTCAGTAACATATACAGTAAACTATCAAATATTATTCTTCGTTAATTAAGCAATACAGAATCTGTTGTTTCTGACTGTGACTCAGCAATGAGGTGGGAATCGCTTGAAGATTCTTCTTTTGCAAGTAATCGCTAGTCCGCTGACGGCAAAAAGAAATTGATATACAACTTATGTGTTTTTAATGATTGACAGATAACGTGCCAGGTATACCTACTGATCTGTAAAAACATTGGATCAAGCATCTTCCGTCTCAAAGTGAGGTCAGTCGTTGGACGCCATTTCAGTCCCCATCAAACAAAGTTTATAAACAATGTTACGTAAGAAGGCATTTTAACTAATTTTTACTATTTTAACTAATGGGGGCCAGTACTCGTGGCTACACTTTTTCGCTATTGGAAACGATGGGAAGCTCGATCCAGCTTTTTCAGACATACAGTTAACACTTACCAACCACGAGTTGTCTTGTGAAGGCATCAGCTTTAGCCTCTTGTATGTCGCCTTCGATATTGACGAGCAATGAAGAGTCTGCAGGGAAGAAGAAATGAGTTTTATTTCTTGGCCATACCCTAGCTAATGAAAGAATCTAATTTGAGGGTGTAGTGCCTCCTCACGTTTACATAATAACAAAAGACGGTTAACTGGTAATTTAACACGGCTGGAAGGCTTAATAGTGGTATAAATTCCTTAAAGCAATCCCAACGTTCCATAGTATCGCTACATTTCACGAGGAGGCCTCTACTCACTCGGAGATGATTTTCATATGGGACCTCTAAAAGGAAAAACTAAAATTAAAATATCATATTACAACTAATACTAAAAACTACGGTTTTAAAATATCAAAATATGAAAATAAAATTAAATAGTAACTGAGGCGATTATAATAGTTCACTAAAAACGTTTCAACAAATGGTAGGGTTTAAAACGGTTCAATAAAAACTGCCTTAAAATTGTTTTCGGCATCGGTCACTTTAGCTAAATCGTTAGTACGTTCCAGTCACTCATTCCTTCATAGAAAGTTTTGCTTTTGGCTGATTCTGCCCTTGGTATATTTATTTTGGCATACATTCATTTCTTGTACTAAAACCACCTTGTTGGCTTGTTTTGAAGTTAAGCATGTCCAGTGCTATATCTGTGACCACATGCAAAGTTTGTCACTTAAGACTCCTTCTTGTTTAACTTGCATCAATGATAAAACTCGTCCTGTAGTGTAACCAGCACCCTTTTATGAACATGCAACATGAGATTATTCCACCAGAAGACATGTCTCTACTTCTTCATAATTAGGGCATAAAATAAATATTGGTGGATGAAATCTGATTTCCTCAGGGTGTTATCATAAATAGCTTAAGCTTTAAGGAGGGCATCAGAAATGGTCTGGGAACCATAGACGTAGGAAATTCTCCATACGACAACCTATACGGTACTTCTCTTTGAAACATCATGATGGCAAGGCGCCGTTGAATACAGTTATCCCTATTTTCTCTGATTAAGACTGAATCAAAAATGTTGAATTAAAAGATAGTCATTGCCACATACCCCAAACATCCTTGTACGACTTTGCTTGGACATATAATCCATACAGTGGCCTGTATAATATAGAGGTAAAATAAGGACATAAAAATATCTGCGGTACGCAGTTCATCAGATATTTGTTTTCTGCACGATTCGTTAAGAATTTGTTTGTGCATTACTGCACAACTCATGTCCCCGATAAATTGACAGTGCTCGTATTTGCGTACGATCTATTTAACATAACTCGAGTATTAATTGTAGCGGTGCTTTCTTCGGGTTGAATACTTCAAATGACAACATCACTTAAAATAATTGCGCAAGAAATCGTTAACGAAGCTCTCAAGGCGATGCCCTCTGTTCTAAAGGATAAATTTCAGGCTTTTGCTCGGCAGTTCAAGGAGAAAAACTCATCTACAAAGGAATTTGCAGTAAAGAAAGTAAAACGAGAAACATTCACTTGCAAGAGGAAAGGCAATCAGCAGCAGTGCGACCACTGCCAACAGGTTTTAAGAAATTCGATGAATCACTGGATGACCTTAAAGCAGCATCCACAGAAAAGTTTAAGCGATCACTGGAAGAGGGAGCGAACCTAGTTGAGAAACGCATCAAAGCTAAAAAACTGGCCGATAAAGGCGACTTCGGGTGGGCTACAATTACCACATGTTATATGGTCGTTTAGCGGCCCATAACCAATAACTCAAATTCTTGTTTCGTTACATTATTTCATTATTGTTATGGGATCAATAATTCTCTGGATAATGGCAGAATATCATAATATCTACTTAACTAACCCGTGAAATGAGTATGCATTATTAATCGGGCTAAAACCCATGCCTTCGTAACAGCTCTTTCTCAGATGCATATTCTCTGACACTAAAATGCCTAGTATATGAACGCAAAAGAAATTCTTGTGTTAATGATCCAATGACTCACAATGTTAGTGTAGCAAAAACTTTCTCGATTCAACCCAGAAAGTTTAGCATAATCCCCACCGTCTGTTCTGGGATCGAACTAAAAGATCATAATGGAGCCGGTCATTTCTATGTCTTGCGAGGTGACCTCCCAACAAAAGGAAAACGGGCCCAGTGCAGCTGCTGTAGCCCTTCGCTCCTACTTGTT
>JAAAKL020007877.1:0-16441 GCA_010016065.2 Carybdea cf. marsupialis auct. non (Linnaeus, 1758)
GTATTTTTCAGTCCCATCCTTCTTAGCACCTCAACGTTTGCAACTTTATCTGTCCACGGAATTTTTAGCATTCGTCGGTAGCACCACATTTCAAAGGATCTTATTTTTGCTTCATCAGACTTCCGCAGGCCCCACACCTCGCAACCATATTTATTTATATATATATATATATATATATATATATATATTCTTGTTAGAAGCCTCTATGAAAAATCTTCATTTACCTCCACTTCCCTTATTTCATATACATCAATTGATAACTACGTGCATCCGTCGAGTCAAATTGTTTCTTTAGAACATGAAGTTTTTGGTCCCGTGATGTTCAATCCAAATTACCTACATTGTATAGCCTGTTCATTTTTTCTATCCTATTTCTGCTTCTAGTCATACATGTTTTATGTCCGAGTTTCAAGTTCTACAAGAATTTCCTATTAGATTATCAGAGTGATAGAGGTGTAAGGATATCTTGAAATGCGAGTTACAATCCTCAAGAATATTGTTATAAGAAATGGGGCTGAAGTTGTCACTTATTATGAGAAATAGGGCTGAATTAGTCACGGGAGTCTTAGTTCCTTGCCCTCTTTTGTGGCTACAAGTATGCTAAGAGCTTCTGAATAAGCATTAATCAATCCTGTAACAATTGTGGTATAAGTAGAACAGAATAAATCACGTGTTTAGTATGAATCCTTAGAGCTAGTAGAACAGCGCTTTTAATACTCCACAGTCAATCTACAGTCTACATTTCACATTATTTGTAAATGATTATTCTTTGTTCACCCTTCTACATAGCCGCCTTCCAGACTGTACTGTACTAGTATTTACATCTATCACACAATATCTACGATTCTAAGATCTTTCCACTAACATACTGATATTCTAGTTGATTGAAGATATTCGAATTTCAAGCTACTAGATACTTTTGTGCAATGAACGAGTAGCAGGTCAACACATTTCAGGGCTCTGTTCAGTCAGTTCTAGAGTTATGAGAATTTAGATAAGGAATCATGTTACGATGTTACTGATATTTATACGTATAAGACTGCACTTATATAAAAGTAGTTCTTTTCACATATCAACAAAATGGAATAAAATATCTGGAATATCATAATTGGTAAAACGTAAAATATTGAAGTTAAGATGTGGAAAAAGCAAAATTAGACCGTGAAAACTACCTTGTAATCTAATATGATGTATAAAGTTCTGGCAAGATAAAATGAAAGCTTATATGAGGAAATATACTCTATATATACGTAATATATTGTTCAAATACTTATCTTATTATCTTCTCACAAATTGAAATGCTCAGAATATATCATAAGAAAACGGATGTTTTTCTAATAACTTTGATCATCATTATTTTTGTCTAAACTGAGCTACCCCGCTCCTCCTTTCTCTTCAAATCAAACGTCGGAGGCAACTCACCTGGCAAGAAGGATTGCTGGACATGGTTTATCTGCATCTGCGCAAAATCAGCCTTGAAAGTGGTGGGACCACTTCCGTTCTGAAGTGTGCAGAAGCGCAAAGGTATTAAGTAAATCCCTATTGTACATAGAGTGGTGGTGATATGGAGTCAACATCCTTTGGTTCAAGTGTTTATTTGAATTGCTTTTGTTAATCTTTAAAATTTTTAGCATAGTTATTAGAAAAGAAGATCTTTTATAAAATCTGATTGCCGTGGAACAAGAAGGCACCGAAGTTTCACCCTCCCAACTCCCATCTTACCTGACATTATGATGGAACGGTTCTAGTAACATCTCACTGACATACAATGTTAATGCAATGCATTTCGACCAATCACCAATCCTCACTCACTACAACGTGATTTATGGTATGATATTTTGAATGAATGATTATGAATTCGCTTTGCATGTTTCTAATCTCCTGTTAGTGAAGGGTCGACGTTGACTTACTGCACCAAATAAGACAACCACAACAGTTCCATTTTTTACTGCCTTGACAATGTTTACCATCGTAAACTGCACTGAATGGTTTCCAAAGTAACAGCTCGTGCAGAGATGAAAAGAGAGATTTACATCGGATTGAGTTGAAAGGATGGAAGTCGCTTGATGATATGGACGAAGAGAAAGCCCTGGAAATGAGAAAATGAAAGACATTTCAAGCTGAGAGATCACGAGGGAATTGACGCAGCATTAGAGCATTTTACTTATTGCAATTAAGACGCTTATGAAGAGATAGCTACAAGGATCAAAGTTGTCCACTACAACGTGGAAAAAACCCAGGTTTCTGAAAAGTCAGGCTCAGCACGACGTCCTTAGTACGTTACAATAGTACTAAACAGGAAACTGAAAACTGGAAACTCCTTTATGAAAACATCAGAGGAAATGCAATGGGGGCTGCAGTCTTTGCAACTCAAACTTAGAAATGCGTTGGATAACAGTCGGCCAAAACGAAAAGAAGATTCAATATGACAGCTAGAGCAGTGCAATACCAAGGGTAAATTTATTCTGGGTAGGGTGGGGGTGGAGATGAGGGCACTTTGCAAAGCTTCTATCTAATAGTTCGGTACTTGAATCCATTGTCCCATTATGCAAGAAATAAGAAAAATATAGGAGTGCAACATACGCCTAAACTTTACACCACCTTTTTTACAGTTAAGCACAATGCCTGACATTACTGAAACTGAAAACATCATGAGGGTGGATGCCAGCGGTTTAGAAGGGTCTCGTAGTGTTCAGGGGATGTAGGGGGGACAGTAGTGGTATAGTGGTAAAGTGTCAGACTCACAACCAGAAGGTCGTGGGTTCGAATCGTCCCTGAGCTTGCCTGTCATGATCCTAGAGATACTGTGCTTTGTCATCTGCTCTCGTGAAGTGGGAAACTATGTTTCGAGAGATAGGATAGAGAGGGGACTGCAAGCATGAAAAGCATTCATGAACGGCATAAATGACATGAATAGCAATCAGGAATAGATTGTCATCCGAAGGGTAAAAGTAACACATTTTTAGAAAGTCCTTTTGAAAAGACACAACATTGTGGTCATTGTGAAAACTCGACAAGAAGTAGCTACATACTGTTTATCCTGGAACACGTTCAAATTCATAAGCCAAAAATTCGTAATAATATGGGATGAATTTAAGTTGGACTTTCTGCAAAGTTTGAACACTTGTTAAATAAAGTTTATAGATTGCTGTTAATATATTTTATGCTAATTAAGAATAATGAATCAAAAGGAAATGTCCATTTTGTAGACAATCAGATCTCAATATATATTCTTGCAAGTTTTTAGAGGAATGTACCCCCACTGTCTTCCGTCTTTAATTATCAACGAGATAGTATATAACGAAGGGACGCATCAGAGGACGACCATAGTTGAAGTACCGTTTCCTGTCTTCTCGAAGATCGATGATTATTCATCTCACTATTTTTCGCCAATATGTAGCGAAGGTATTTGTATTCCTTTATCATGTTTAATATTCAATCAATTCAATTTTAAAATCAGATGTTGATCAATAATTTCCTCCGAAGAAACGATATATTAAGCTTTAAAATCTGTGTATATTTTGATGCTTCCTTTCATCTCACTCCCACAAACCTAGTAAGTAAGTAGGAGGTTTGATAAGGTCCGAATTTGTTCAGCTCTACACTATTACAGCAAAGATAATCATACTGAGGGCCGAATCTACATGACGTGATATTGTACAGTAGGCAAAGTGGACACAAATGAGATTACTACTGAGAGACTACGTTTAGCGATAAAGAGTTCGCACTCTTCCCGACTTCTCGTCAAATGCCCTCCAAAAAACGATTAGCTGCAAGTTGCTTTTATTCTTGTGTACACTATTTAGGAATAGTTTGAAGTCTGCCACTCCCACACCGAAAACGAAGACTTTTCCATTGCACTAAACCGTGCAATAGAAAAATCGACAATCCGAGAAGTTCCTAAAGTCGACTAAATATTGTCATAGTAAAAGTGGACAATCCGGGAAGTCGATCCCAAATTCTCACCACCACCAACAACCTAATTTTTTGTTTTGCTATTAGCTTCATCAGTGCCACTTTCCGTAGATACGTACTCAGGCAGACTCATTAACTATGAAGTGCTTACGCCGCTGGCGCGGATTGAACCCAGGATCCCGCACACCGAGAACAAAGACTTTACCACTGCACTAAATAGCGTCATAGTAAAGTGGACAATCCGGTCGATCCCAAATTCACACCACCATCAGCAACCTAATTTTTTGTTTTGATATTTGCTATTTTTATTTCGTTTTCGGTGCGGAAAGATCCTCAGTTCGATGCCCGCTAGCACCGGAAGCACTTCATGTTTATATATATATATATATATACATATATATATGCATATATACATGGGCATCTATTAAAGTATGCTACTCAAGCTCATATTTACCTTTTGAAGAATTCCTAATTCTTTGAGAGTTTGGATATCAACTCTCGGTTCATTTATGGCTGGTTGTAACTACTATAATCATCTTTTTGTGATGAGAGACTATCTTGTCCGTATGGAAATGTGTCCATATCATGATAAAATAGTATTAAGATTAGGTACGTTTTATAGCTCTGAGAGTGCTTTCAATCTGTGACCTTGGTATACGTCGCATTCCTTATACATTCATAATTGTTCTACCAGCCTACTACTTAACCATGGCCACTAGAATTTCAAGAGCTACACTGGTCATGAAAAGACCACTAATGTCAGACATTATGTAAATTATTTTATCAGTCAGCTACATTTGAGAAATGACTAATTGTTAATTTTGAGTAGGTCTTTGTGTGCGTTAAAATATAAATGATGTTGATATCTACTTCCCATTTTGATTATCCTCAACATCAGATACTCTTTTTCGTTTTTGTCTCCGTTTCCCGCAACATGATTACTATTTGTCACATAAACCATAAATATCATCCCTGCTTAACTACAACATTTTTATGATGGCATAGGACACTTTCAGCCAAAAGTTTTTGATCAAGCCATAGACACATCAGGGATTTATTGGAAGCATTTTTTGGGTATTCCTGACAGAAGGGACAAAAAGTGTTTTCTAATTCGGAGCAGCTCAAAGTTGATACCTCTTATCGCAACACATGAATTAATCAGTCACAAATATGTCAAAAGAGTATTTGGCAGCATGATAATACGTAAAAAGAAGTTTGGCAAGCATGTACTGGATTGCAAAATAGATTATATAAGATAAATCAGCAGAAAACGTAGAAATACTATAACAAAACAATTTTAACAAATCCTTTGTATACTAAATCATCTAATTTCAAGGCTTCATCTATAACACAAAAGTTGTGAATCTTTCGTGGCCGTATTTTTGATAAAGCGATAAATACACCGAGCAGCAATAAAGAATAACACGTCAGAAAGGAAACTGTCTCGGACACTGTTGGGTCTATTTCTGACTTCTCAGGTCTATCGGAAGCATTACTCGGCTGCCAAGAGATAACGTGGCAGCCAGAAGATCATTATGCACTTGATGGCTACCAATCGGTGCTCAATTTGACTCCTAATATGATAAAGCGTTTAGTATTTATCGCTTGCATTAGAGCATCGGTCGGTACCCCAGTCCGAACAGAGACGTAAAGAAATGGGTATCATGCAACTGGCACAATTCTTCATATTGTTTATGTCAGTTTATTACAAAACAGAGGAGTAAGTGAGTAACCTCCATTAAGATTATAAACATGAATTCTAAAAACAAAACTGAAGTCCAGCTTTAAAATAGTCTTAATGTGAATCAATGCATTCTGAGTGTGAAAAACATATGAAGTAGTTAGAGCCACTTTACTTAACCACTTTACATTACCACTTTACCCAACAACTTTACATTACCACTTTACCCCAAAACCTTTGAAAGCCATTTTTATCTTAATTTCCTATCAAGTCCTTTTTTCCAAGAAGCCCTTCCGTCCCTAGCTTTGTGCTTCCTTACAAGGTCATTGATAATAATGGGCGTTAGGAGGATGCGAAATCATGGGTCGAATAAAGATTTTAGGGCCCTTTGACGTCATGTATTGCGATGTTGTTCAGGCCTGATCGTGCAGTTCGAGAGTCTGTAGGCGCCGCATTTCTTGAGTGAGCCTAGTTCCTAATTTTCCACTTACTTCCACGAGGTTGATATAAGCAGATACTTATGTTTCTTTCTTTGCAGTAAAAGGCGGGGTCATTTGCAGGTGCGATGTCTTGGTCGGCAAACCGTCAAAACGTCACTTTAGAATTTCCTTTTTGCCACTGCTATCTTTATCACCCGCACATTGTCTCTATCCTAGTGTTCCTACCACTGCTTACAGATTTAACATTTGCTCATTAGCAAAGTGAAGTCCTTTTCAAATTATCATCATCATTATCATCGCCATCGTCATGATAATTGTTCTTAACATCATTTTTATCGTAATATTGTGAATCAGATTTTTCTCTTGTTTAAAGGGCTTTCTTTGCGAGGCGATTCGAACTTTAAACAGCACTTAGTAGTGAGGACAAAATACGGCTTTGAATAACTCAGACCTGCGAGTTGACTTATTCATGGCCAGTATCGATAACTGCATTTGTCTGTGTCTTTGATAATTTGCACGAGGAACGGGATGCAAGGTATAATTTTGAAAGGGATACAATTAGAAGTTTCTTATATGTGACCAGGGAATTCTGTGTTCACAGTGGGCGTAACGATCGAATTAATACAGACTTGTGCTAGTGATTCAAGATATTTCACAACGTATCTGTTACCCAGGATTTTTGAATTGCTCTTTCAATCTTTCATTGCAGAGCCACAGTTGTGTATCATTTTAGTCGAAGGGTTCTCAGCTCGCAACTTCCTTATAGCTATGTTTACATGGCTAAGTGGAAATAGAGAGTGAAAAATATCTAAGAGAGACTCCGCAGCTTACCCTTCTGCAAATATTTTTACTAGGGTATACGATAAAGTTACAAAATTGTGATAAAATCAACGAATAGACAGCGGAGATCATCTTGTTCTTGAACAAGTAAACACGTCTGAGCAGAAGTCAAGTCAATACTTTTCTGCAAACTGTGTCTATGCCACGTTGTGGTAAACAGTCAGCACTCGTGATTGCTTTCATTCTTAGCTCCAAAAATGGCCAACAGATGTATTCCTCGTACATTTCTATTAGCTATACAGTATCCTAAAGACTTCTTTCTTTGCACATACGTAATAGAAGCCAAGCCTATCGGATTGATGAAAAAGCTACTGTTGACCATCAGTGGTGGCGTAAAGACGAAGGCAACGATATTTCACTAATAGACCAGGGAGATCATAAAACTGTAGAGCTATTTCTGTGACGTCCACTCCGTTTTACAGTTCGTTACACTTGAGTGAATTTGTAGAAAGCCCAGATTTTTTGAAGAGTGAATATGTGTTAGGGGGCAGGATTGCTTGTTTTATCTCCATATTCTCACCCTTTCCTTTCATTTTGATTGTACTAACAAGCCTTCATCATCTACTTAGGTAATTGAAACAGTGTTTCTTTCTATAATCGATCATTATGACAGCAATTGACTTTTCCGAACAAATGACTTCCATGGTTCATGAAAATGAAGTAGCTAAGCACGCAAAGCTTGCAGGTTGCTCATGTGCATTAAATATTATTTCTTGTACAATAAGGACGACGTATTTCATGTTTTGTAAAAGAATTGTGACTGGACAGATCCAGAGCTTCTTGTATGATGAAGATCTATATCATATCTTTTAATTCTATGATGCCTGTATTATTATTACGTGAAGAATACTAGTTAAGGATTATTATTATTATTATATGACAGAATGTTATCAGTAGAATAAACAAATAAATGCCATTGAAGTTTAAAAAATAAATTATTACTATTGCTGTTGGATTTGAAACAAAATTAAGTGAAAACTTTGACCGTTAATCTTTAAAATATGATCCGTTGAGCAGAAAATTCCAAAATGACTATAATTATTCCTTCATCAGTCTAAGCATGAGTTCTATAGGTGGCATTGCTAAGAATAGTAAATGCTTCATAGACATGCTGAGTGGTCTTAATATATCTAATAGCGAGTTTATTTTTAAAAGGATGATTTCTTGTATTATCCGCACAACTTATTTTGTCTTTTGTAAACGTGATTCAAAATGGCGCAATCCAGGTTTACCACTGATCTCTAAAAAGACTGGATCGAGCATCTTCCGTCTGAAAGTGAGGTCAGTCGTTGGATGCCATTTCAGTCCCCACCACACAAAGCCTATGAACAATGTTTCTCAACATGGCGGGCTTTCCCGCACTATTTTAACTACTGGGGGCCAGTACTCGTGACTCCACTTTTTCGTAGTTGGAAACAATGGGAAGCTCGATCCAGTCTTATTTAGAGATCAGTGAGGTTCACTTGTTTGATAATTTTGTTCTGTAGGCGCGACTATGTCTTAATTATTTGAATATGCCATTGTTGATGTGAGTATTCAAATGTAACTGAGTATGGTATGAAAATGTATCTTAAGTTTAAAATTATTATGACAAAATAAAAACTTATTTATTTTTTAAGAAATATGAAAAGTTATTAATTTTATATGTATTTGTATTGCATGAATGTACATAGCCATATGATCAAATGCGTGTAAAAAAGTAATATGATTTGCAAATTTCCTATTGCAAAGTTTCCCTTTAAAGGTCGAGCATTGTGTGCCGCGTGGTGTTTGTTTGCAAAATTTAGTACTTTTTCTGAAGAGATTAAAGACTTGATAGAGTCAAGAGATATTGATGACTTTTGTGTTTTGCTGACGGATTCCTTTGGTATATTTGGAAGAATAATTCAAAGAATATCAATCATACGGATGTATCTTAAGCTTGTGTCAAAGAATTATCAACAAATTAAAGAATTTCTACAACTAAATTGGAGCTTAGCTCAATAATGTAGGAAAGCACAATATACCAAGTATTGCTAACGACCAATTCACACTTTAAAGTATGGAATGAAAAAGTAGAGTACATCGAAATTTCACAAATGTTGCAATCTGTATTCACTGATTATATATTTAAGATCTCATCGCTTCCGCATTTTCTATGTCTACAATCGTATCTTAGGCAGATGTTTTGCTGTAGTTGTGAAGCCTCTTGCAAGCATTTAGAAAACGTTACTTACATTTTTGATTTTTAAAAGGAGGTATAAATAACAATCTCTGCAATGTTTAAGTTTGCAACTATTGTTTGTTATCGTTCGCAATGCTAGTAATGGCTTGAATTATTAATGGTTTATAATTAACAGTGACATGTAAGAAAATGTTGGCTAAAAACTATATCTGAATAACAGAACAAGTAACCGAATAAGCGAAGAAGTTATAATTGAATAGGTACACATAACTCGATGCATACAAATCGCTTGATACTTCGTACATAGTGTTATAAATTCAAATGTAAGTAAAATCGTAGAAAAATAGTCGTGGCTAAATATAAATAAACTATCTTGAAGTAAATCCATAAATAACGCGAAGGGTCAGGTATATTTACTGAAGAAGCGTGCACATACAATCTAGAAGTCAAAAACTGAATGCTCGGAAAAGTTGTCGAAGCTTGATTTAAGGAAGATGAAAGCTCTCAACCGTGAACTTCAATATACAATGATATCAGCAGTTGGTCTCAACGTTGATTATATTCATGCGTTGAAGCTCGTTTACACGGCATGCACTCAGTACAAAAAAAGTGAGCAGGTTGTGAACAGCTACTTAAGTGAGAATACCTCTGGTTCACGTTCTATATTCAGAAACATCATACGGTTCCAGTAACAGCTATTAACATATTATTGTAGTTTATTGACAGTCTCTGGCGTACCACCGAACATTCATCAACCGAGGTTAGATGTCTATAAAAGGAAGAATTTTGCAACAATTTCCCCATGTCAAATGTTGTCTGATGATACTGTTTTTCGATAATATACGGCTTATAGTGACAAGGATAGCCGTTTCGGGAGTTGAGGGAGGGGTTTACGAAACACCGATTCCCAGTTGTTCAGTAGCTGTTCTCTCACAAAATAAATGACCTTCCTTTGCGCTTTTAAATTTGGGTATAACAAGGCTCAAACCATCTGCCGATTTGCCACACAGTCCATTTTGACCAATTCGAATTTTAATATTAAACAGACATGTGTTATCGGAGAAATGTTATGGCATTAATTTCGTCAGCGTGAAATAAAACATTGTCAAGGGATAACAAGGTAGAAATGGTTAAGCAGACGGCGGAAACAAGAATAATTTCCTCATAATAAGCTCCAATATAGCTGAACGTAGACTTTACACTTAAATATAAACATATATCAATTTAAATAAATATATTTAAAAATGTTTCCTGGTATACGTCGTGTTTGGAGCGCCGAAACTAAGGGTTGGGTACAATGTTAGGGGAATTTCCTCGGGTTTTTGTCGCGCCGCATAAAAATAATTTTGTGATGGTCAAAAGATTCTATTTCCTTTCCATTCTTATATCAACCAAAATATGAAATCCCTTGGAAATCAAAGGTTTGTGTGAAATAATCACATGCAACATATTTCTTGACTTTATTTTTATCTCTTCTTATTGACAAGTGTCATAATGTTGAGACTGTTTGACATGGCGCCCCAACTCCCGATAGAGCTTTTATTTAGAAAAATGGGACTCTTTCCTTCACGTCTCGTCGTGTTTGTTTAACCAAAATGTGTTGTCTATAACTGTGAGTAATGTGTTATGTTTTCAAAAGAACAAGCGACAAAGAGGGCTGTGTGTATTCAACTGATGACCCATCAATGGATTGATAGGTCTTGACTGTGTCTTCTTCTTCTCCTTCTTTACACTCTCCTACTTCTCATCCAAGATTCAGCCACTTTCGTTAATCTTTCAAAGCTTTCTATGCTGTGCATGTTTTTCTATAGGCCCTTTTTTTTTACATCCTCCTGAATGCAGTCTCTTTAACGCTCCCTACGTCACGCTGCCACGTGTTGTATGGTCTTGTAGGCGAGTTCTTATTATCCCTCTAAGCATCCTTATTTCCTCTGCCACCTATTTCTCCTGGAAGTTACAACAAACAAGATATTTCAGTGTATAACGTTCGGGCTTTTACGTAAAACGTAACCGGTAAGAAAAGACGTTTCTAAACGAATTTTCAGTGCAGAATCCAAAAGCAACTGTTCGCTAGCACGTATCACTTTAAGCTTTTCTCTCAGTGTAAATGTGGATTTTGTAAAACCTTTAAGATATTGCTAGTAGACGGAATGTTTTTTCACTTAGGAAGCAGGTATTTTTTGTCAAGTTATACCTTTCTTTGAGTCAATTGTTATTGGATGATGAATAGGGGTGTTTAAAATTCCCAAAATGTAAAAGGGTTTGCTAAATGTTATCCCAATTTCTACCAAAGAACGTTTTGTTTATTATGTCGACGCTGCAAGGAGATAAGATAAGCATGATCTTTTATACACTAATACTCTATCTTGTTAATATCAGCCACAGTAAAGACAAGAAGTAGCAGGACGATGATCGAGGTTTGCTGGATTTTTAAACCAACAGAATAAAGTGAAAGTAAAACGATTAAGTTATATCAAACGTCAGATTATACAATTTAGTAAACTGTTCTCTGAATTCCATATCACTGGTGTAATATTCAGCCAGCCGGATCAACTGAGAAGTTTGTTTATCGGTGAAATTTTTCGTATCCTCTTTGGTACTTGCAAATTTTTTACCATTGACATCATAAACCTGTATTTGACGATAAATTCATTTACTAAAAATATGCTGGCCATTAGCCGTTTTATCGGCTATTTATTCAAATGAACTGTCTCTTTAGTAAAATATCATAACATACTTTGTAGACGAGACTCCACGGTAGTTTTCTAACAAATAAGTCCGTTAAATACAGATGCATTCCAAATCTCCATCCACTGGAAATTCTGTTCCTCCAACTTTATTATATGTACATATTGGGCTCTATCTCAAAGTTCTAGATATGTCCTCACTGGAGCAAAGAAAACACGGGTAGAGCGACTTGTCTCCTATTTGGTTTATAGAGAAGGCTTATCCCAAAAAGTTGCTTACAGCGGCCACCAACTGTGTTAAAATTCGGTATTATATAGCTTCCATGACTAAATCAACTTGTCAACAATACATGTTCGTTTACTACATGCAACGTTGAGATTCACCCTTTCAAACGCAGAAATATCCCTTAAAACTTTCTTATTTGAACTCAATTCATAACTTCATGAAACGAACAACAATAACAGAGACTACTTAAGATCTTTTTCTGCCGTTTCTCGATGTGAATGTAAAATTTTGTGTATAGACGTTTGATGACTGTGTTCTCACTTTGATTAAGAAAACCGTTTGCTTAGAACAAGTTTATGACGTCGTGAATTTGGTACCTTCATTGAAGTTGACGGTTCTCTCAAGTCATAGTGCCAACGATGGCGATAATTTTAACTATGACGATGACAATAAATCAACCATAAAGGTGGCGATAAATCATTTTCCCAGTTTTCACATACAACGGTACAGTAAAATATATCGTTCGGCGAAACATGTGCAATTGTTATGTTGATATTGTAGACCTCAGGAAACCACAAAAAACTCAGGGTAGGCGATAAAAATCACGCATTTATAAGCCTAAGGTACAATAGAAATGATGGGAACACAACAAACAAAAGATAAAACTGCAAACCTTATCTCTTCCTTTTCGTTTCGTTAAAATATTTTTTCTTCCACGTCGACAGTATTACAGAATTGATGTTAATAACATACGAAATAGAAACGCGCAAATTGTCTAATACAAAAATAAGAAAGGGCCTTTTAGAAAAACGTCAACAAACACAAGCAACAAACCAGGAGCACCGAAGAGACCAACTGTCAACCCTGAAAGTAATGCATTTTGGAAGTAATAAAAATTGGAAGATGGCATTTGAATGAAATTAAACCTTGTTTCCCAAAGGCAGTTGGTATGCATAGGATATTAAATTATATATCTTTAATAAAAAGTCGTAAATTGATCATGAGCTGAATTGATGCATAACGAGCATGCAAATCTCTACATCTAAAGGAAAACACAGAAAGAAATCATGACATGAGATTAAGACCTCGTTTGACTATGTGTAGGAAGTGATTTGTCTGTAAAAATTGGAGGGGGTGGGGGGGACCTAACAAGTTTTTGCTTAAGGGGACCTGTGACCCTAATAAACACTATACTACACACATACTATGCATCACAACAGTTGAAAAACATCTCCTTTCTTCTTAGAGTCTTTGAATGCGTTATAAGAACTGAAATGATTTCCACCGCTATGGTTGACTCTTCTGTTCTGTCACTCTTCATTTTAAACACGTCACTGTTGCTTTCTGCGTGCTGATTGGATGCCCGGGGTTGAAAATATGGTTACGAAAATCAGTTAGGAAGCCTCCGCATAGATACCTAATCTAATTGCTGAGGAGCATCGTTACCGTTATTAGTTACAGTGTGAGGACCCAAATGCGGACCAGGGCCAACAATATCATTTCTAGCTAGTGTTATTGGTATCGTTGGTAATGTGACTGGGCCGCAATATTATCACTAATCTCTTCAGTGCTTATTCGTGTTGTCAATAGAAAATCTTAGAATTGTGCAAACAACACGTCTCTTCAGCGTTCCAGAAACATTCAATTAGGAATGTGTGTGTTGATGGAAGAATCTCTGACCTGGAAATTTGCGATAAGGTCTTGCAGCTGTCTTAGTTATTATTCATAAAACAATACAGACTTCATTCTGTCGTTTATATCATTATGACTTTGCAAGCTCCGAAGATTGACTTTTAAATAAGGGAGTTACTCTACATTTTTGAGTCCATGGCTATAAGTGTCTAGGATCATGCTACCAGAACTGACGATACCAAGAGAGTTAGTTCTCAATGGGGTGACATAGTGCAGTGCTTCTCATCAATTTAGGGCCCGAAATTATAGACGTTCACGACTTATTCTCAAGCAGTAGATAGGAGCGTTTGAGGGATCATCTGGCTTCCTATCAATTTTTTATTGTGGGGAATGCAATATTTGACGAGAAATAAACTTCTTGGATAAGAGAAGAGTCCTCAGTACGAAGTCGTGTGTCTCAAATTTTAAATCTACTGATGTTGACAAGGTTGAATTCAATGTAAGATACATTTCAAACATATGCAAATTATGTTAACGAAGGTTAACAAGAAGCGAAGTTGGGAGAGGTATGGCCAAACCACCATTCTGGATGCTGCAAATGCGCACTGGAAGAAGAAAATGCCCATGACCATGACTAAATTAATCTACTGGCCGTGGAGTTTGTGGTTAAGGTAATACAAACATAAATGACTGAAAGTTGCACCACTGACTCAGACCAAAAAGACATCTCACTATCGTAACTAGGTAATGTAGAACTTTCACGCAATCAGTAGCCCTTGAAAATCTACGTTTCAACAAAAAGCAATCATTTACTCTAAACTGAAATGCCAGCTCGCTATTGTTTAGGAGGTACTTTCTATTAGATAGGAAAACAATGCACCGTTTTGTAAACCCAGCATTCTCCTTATGTGTTATTGTGTAATGGTGTAATTGTTTTTGTCAGTTTCTGTTAGCAGTGATTGAGATTTTGCAGTTATGCCCTGAGGAGCAAGGCTTTATCGGCTTTCTTAGTCATTTTCTTGAGAAACGTTGCATCTGTAGTTCAGATTTGCAGTGATTCTGTTTACAGGCCAAAGGTTGTTGATGTCCAAAATCCGGGAATTAATAGATGGAGGTGAATTTGACGACAACAATGCAACTCAGGGAGAGGTCTTCATTTATGAGATTGTCTCTGTCATAACTCGGAATCGATACCATTCTATGTCGATAAATATTTATAGAAAAGTTTAAGCTCAATTATGAGTATTCAAAGGCTTTAAAGCTAACCAAGTAGTGAAGTATAACAGTTTATAAAATCTTTGAACCTTTCCTCATAATCCGGTGCTGACAGAAAATGGATACTTTCAGCCAAAAGTGGAGGTAACACTACTGAAATAATAGGAGATATGTTTGCACAGAGCCTAGTGCAGAAAGTTTGTTTACAAGACAAGATCAGACTTTGCTACGTACTCTTGTTGGTAGTTCAGATCTTCAACTTATGTATAATTGATATCCTCTAGCGCAACTTCTTCCTGTATACATTAAATACTAATGTCCAATGTCTTGCTGCATATTTAAGGGTTTGATTTAGATCCACAGATAAAACTAAAGATAGGAGGGCAAATATCTTCTTCTTTCGACGTGTTGAGATATAGGGCAGTTAAGCAACTCTGATCTGGTGTTTATCAATTAGTGGTTCGTTATTGATTTTGAAGTAAAAACGGGGGCACTCCTAACACTAGATTGTTTTCTCAGCGGCCGTGTTCGAACAACATTGAATTTAAGAATGTGTGACAATTTAAATCATCTTTAAAGCATGTCATGAGACTGAGTTCGTAGAAATCTTAAAGAATTTGTTTGAATAGAATAATAATATGAGATATGGTAGAATGACTATGTGAGATAAAAGTAGGACAACTGTGAAATGAGAACTGCTACTTCTGAATGGAGCTATATGACTGTGTGATAATTGTTCCCTATGTATTCATCACGTGATTGTATTAACCAATATATTTAGTCATTACCATGTGCTTATGTTGTGAAGTAGGTTGTTTTGTAGTTGAGTTTGGAGATTGTACGAGAAAGGAGTTTGGTTGATGTTAAGATTGTGTTTTGAAAAGATTAGAGAGTATTAAAAGCGAGCTATGTTTGTTCGGTGTACTTCATGACAACTGAATCAGTTAGATGTGTGCTCTATCGTTAGGAAACTAAGAAAGTCTGTTGAAACTGGGGGGACGGGGGCTTTTGTTTGTTTCTATGATAAAGTCCCCCGATGTTTAGAGCCATAAATCTTCATTATCATGGAGGTGTGCTTTCCTAGTAGCATGGCATTACAGTCACGTGTTCGTAAATCAAACATCACGCGGTAGCAAATTTGTAAAATTTGTAATGCACTCCTCGGTAGAGGAGTGATCGGTAACAACAGAACAATGCCAGTGCTCAGGCTAACACAATGGTAACATGACAGATCTCTAAAGCTTTCATCTTTAGTAGAATTAAATCTCATAGGGCACATAGTATTTTTGTATGAGTATTTAAGCTCTTTGTAATGATATTTAAGCTCTTGCTGCATCTCTATGTTTTAAAATTCATCCGTTATTTATACACCTGACAATGGTTCTAGGTTATTGCCTAGGTGTCACAAGGGTCACCCTCCTTGTATTGCCTCCCGGCTAGTGAACCACCCAGGTTCTTTACTACACGCAATGCAACAGGGCGTATCCAAGAAAAACTCACACAAATGGTGTTTTCTAACATTACATGATATGAAAGAAATCAACGTCTAAAATAAACTTAACAGCAATGTTCACATAGATTGCAGAATCGGCTCTGGTCTGGCTCGAGAGTTTCTGATGCAACAAAAGTTCAAAACGCTCA